>LZPO01035100.1:90500-110540 GCA_001675575.1 Neotoma lepida | reverse complement strand
ATCTACCAGGATCTTCCACCCACTCCCTGCCCAGCTCTGGCGGTTCTCTCTTGGGCTTATCACCTCAAACCATCTGATTCTACTGCTTTCCCTGACTCACCGCTGGTCACAGAGGACAGGTCTGGTTGCAACAAGCCTGGNTGGTGCTCGATAAGCCTTTGTGGAAGACAATATATACCACCTACATCCTCCCTGGATGTTGGGGGTTCTTCATAGCTTAGGACATTTCCAGAAGGTGTCAAGAAAGGATGCATGCCTGAAGCTGGCAGGGTCACGGCCTTCAGAATCTGACCTGGGTTCAGGGTGGGATTTAGGGCACCAATATACCTGAGGCCTGGAGTTCTGAAGCAGGCTGGGAACAATGTGGGCATCGAATTGGGAGTCAAGGAGGGAGCATACTAGACCAAGCAACAGAGATCATCCAGGGACTCAGCAAGGGGAAATCCTCTCAAAGCCTGTACCTGCTTTTCCTGCCAGCCCTGTTCTGTGCTTAGACAGGACTGGTCAGAGGGCAGCAGCTGAGTCACACTGGCCAACACTGGTGCTGGGTGCTGGGCTTTGGAAGGCACCTTCCTTCTTTTCCTTATTAACAGCAGAACTCCTCATGGTCTGACAGGGAAACTGAGACTCCAGCACCAAGGTGTTCCTGGGGGCCGCACAACCCCTATCCCCAAGGGCCCTCCNTCCAACTCCATACTCACTGCACAGGGTTGTAGCTGGAGAAGGAGATGAGGCCTCCAAAGGCCAGTGAGAAGGAGTAGAAGACCTGAGCACCTGCATCCAGCCACGTGTTCGGGTTGGCCAGCTCTGTAATCTGTCATACAGGGACTCAGCTGTGACTACAAGGACCAGGCCTCCCCCTTCACTAAGGAAGAAGCTAGCTCCCTCCCCAGCAATAGATGCCATTCTACACAGAAGAAAAAAGTCAAGCCACCCAACAGTCCCTATCCAGGGTACATATGTTAAACGCCCATGAGTAGGCTGACCCCTCGCCAGGTACTTCTTAGCCAGAGGNCACTGGCCTGGACATCAGACAGTTGGCTGTCACCATATACAAAGAAACTGGTCTTGAAGCCAAGACAATCCAGCATAGACTTCTTCCACTGGTTCTAAAGCCCTGGGGTAATCTGCCGGTAGATGGCAGAGACTCACATTGGGTGTGAAGAGGAAGACAATGCCATTGCCGGCACCCTTCAGAGTCAAACCACGGATGAGAAAGATGGTCAGCACAATATAGGGTAGTGTGGAGGTGATGTACACAGCCTGTGAGGAACAGTAGAGGAGGGAGACACCATGTGGGATGGGTCAGAGGTCAGACAAAGAAAAAGGGTCTAATTCAGGATGCCACATTCTTCCCTCTGCCAATGTCACCCCAATTCAGTGCAGGGGAGATTGGGCCTCACTCTTCCATCTTCCAATTTCTCTTATTATCTGATTTAATTGGAGAGAGATCTTGTATTAATCTTAGATGAAGTTTTATAGTGTGTGCTTGAAAGGCATCTCAGACAGCACAGAATCAACCAGCCTCCAACTAAGGCTTCATGTGTGTAAGTCCAAGGACAGATGACACTCACGATTGATGACAAGAGGCTGCATGCTCAGCTATGTACTATACCTTCCCAGTGGTCTCAATGCCACGAATAACACACACATACAGCACACTCCAGGCACATGTCAGGCAGAGCAGGATCCACCACTGGATGGAGCCTGAATCACTGATGGAGGTGGAGATGTTGAGAGTCTCTCGGTACCAGAAGTAGTCCACGGGAGAGCTCTTGGCACACTCTTCCACATAGCCTGAGGAAGCAGATGAGCACACACATCAAGCTGTGGGTCAAAGTGGGAACAAGCCAGGAATAAATCAAAGAAAATGGCTGCATGAAACATTAAGTGGCAGACACCTAGCCAGTGTCTGAGGCATTCACAACAGGAATACACTGTGCACATGAATATAGCCTCACAGCATTCACAACAGGAATACACTTGTGCACATGAATATAGCCTCACATACACACATGAGCANTCATGAACACACTCACACCCACACACCTGTATCCACATACCACACACTCCCATATATGTGCATGTACACACCTGTTTGTACATAGGTACCCATCTATGTGCAGTCTGCTAAGAGACGCTATTGGGCTCTGGTGTGGGCCCAGGCCTCTGAACACCACCTCCTCCCTGACTCCTGAAAGAAGACCCCTATCACCACTGAAGGGGTCTTTGTGGCCATGGCCATGCTCACTACAGTCTAACTCCATGTTATCTCATGTTACCATGGGCACCTCTTCCTCAAAGAACCAACTATTGTGGTGATATTTTATTTGTCTTCCCTAATAAAATATATCTGAGGGTCAGAGGAAAAATGGGGCTGCCAGCCACTAGTAGAAAAACAATAGCCATGCAAGTTAGCACACGCCCTTAATCCATNTGGTTCTCTGTGACTCCAAGGTCACATGGGGAACTAGCAGTAGGAGGTGGTGGCACACGCCTTTAATCCCAGCATCAACCTTAGAGTTCTGAAGATCCATGCAGACAAGGCAGGAAGTGATGTAGCTTGGTGTGGATGGGAAATTAGTTAGCAGATNAACAGGCATAAAAAGCCAGGTTAGACCAGAAGTCTCTCTCTTTCATCCGCTTCGCTCCTTGGAAGTAGAGACAGCGTTGGTGAGGTGAGGCTAGTGGTGGCTTGCTCCTAATTCCTCTGGCCCTCAGATATATTTTATTAGGGAAGACAAATAAAATATCACCACAAACTATTACTGTGGAGGGCCCCAAAACAGCCTGACTACACAGCTGCCATGACAGGTTTAGAGGCCTAGACACAGCTTCTGGCAGACAAAACCTGGACCCAGGAAGAGCCAGCCATAAGCTGACCCCACCCAGTGAGGCCTGCATCTAAGAGGAAATACCNGACATTTCAAACATTCCCTATACCCCTAGACAAATGTCAGACAGAGTCCTGAACCCTGGAAATCCCCTCACTCCAACCTCTGCTATGATAAAAACCCAACCCCACCTAAGCTCAGGGCTCTCTGCTTTCACCACTGCAGCAGACAGAGAGACCAAGCTCTGAGCTTGAAAAATAAAGGCTCTTTGCTTTTACATATGGGATTCAGTCTCCATGGTAGTCTTTTGGTGGTCCCCGAGATCTGGGCATAACACTACCATAAGAGACCAATCAAGATCCTGGGGAGGACTCATCCTTTGACCAAAAGGAGCCCATTCTGAGGGTTCTTGTGAATCCTCAGAACTACTCTGTGGTAGTCAGGACAATGGTTACCAAACAGGCTGCTCATGTCCCTCTGCAGCTATGTGTATCTCTGTGAGCCAAACACTTCCCATAGGTCATGAGCAAAGACCTGTGCCTCTTTCTCTCCAGAGGAGAGGGGCCTGAGAAGGTAGGGATGACAAAGGACACTTGTGGCAGAGTGGCCTCTTTGTGCAGAGACCCAGGGAGCATGGAGGAAGGAAGCAGAAAGTCTCCTACCAAGGACCTGTACCTTCTCATCTCACTAGGCCTGGCTGGTGACTTGGAGCCACCTGCACACTTCCCATGGCTCCTCTCCTGATGGTCTCAGACATGTGACCAGTGTGACATAGGAAGTCATCATGTTTAAGACTTTCTTCTTGGACTGTGGATTTCAGTTTTGTTTTTTGTGAGAGAGTCTCATAGTAAAGCCCATACTAGCCTGGAACTCACAGGGTAGGTCATGCTGGCCTCAAACTGCAGCAATCGTTCTACCTCAGCCTCCCAAATGTTGAGGTAATAGGTATGCTTGTGGATCTGTGTGTGTGTGTGTGTGTGTGTGTGTGTGTGTGTGTGTGTGTGTGTGGTGTATACAAGTGAGTGTGTGTTCATGTGTGTGCAGGTTCAGGTGTGTGAAGGTTTACACACCTTGAACACACACAAGATCAATTTTGTGTATCCATCTTATTTTTTGAAACAGCGTTTCTCACTGGAACCTGGGCTCATTAATGAGGCTAGGTTGGATGGCCAGCAAGGCCTTGGAATCCTCCTGTCTCTGCTTTCCCAGCTCACTGGTATTACAGGTGACACGTGCTTGACTTTTTATGTGGGTGCTAAGGATTGAACTCAGGTCCTCATGCTTTTATGGTAAACACTTTAAACTGACTACACTATCTCCCTAGCCCCTATAACATGAATTTTTATGTATTCTGTTGCCCTAAAGATGCTCTGGTTTTTGTTAACTCTGGTCTTTAAACATCCAGTTTTTACAAAATGAAAGGACATCTGGTCACAGGTATGATTGTCCGTCTAAGAAGGTGCCAGCAACCGTTTCTTCCACTCTCCTACAAGCTATAGCATGTCAGATGGTGTGGCTGCACTCCCACCGGGCTACACTTGGCCTGAGCTCCAGAGAGTAGCAGTAGCCCTAAGCCATCTTTTGTTTAGCCGACATCTTTTGTTTCTCTTGTTGCCCTATGTGAATCTTGTCTCAGAGTCTCCCAAGGATACAAAGGCCTATGCAAAACTTGGTTCAGAAAACTCAGAAAACTGTGGTACTTGATGAATCAAGGAATTTGCACTTGGCATTGTATTTTTTGGGAGCTTCTTTCAGGCTGTTTTGAACATATGGAAATCAACTAGCTAAACTGTAAACAGAGAGAAAAATAAAAATGCCCTGGGAGAAGGGAAAGTGTTTCAGTTCTTAGAGACTGGATTCCCCCACCCCACAGCCTTGAAAGGCTAAATTCATTCTTAAGGTACCTCTAAGTTTTCTTTCCACAGATCCATGTGAACCCACACACCCGTGCCTCAACATGTCGAGACAAGATGGGACAAAAATTGCAGGATGGCATCTGCATTCCACTGTCTAGGGCCAAGGGCTCACCTGTCCGGTTCTCATTGAGTGGACACTCACTCCACGGCAGAGGCTCTTGAAAGGAGTTGAAGAAATACCACATGACCCAGGCGATGATGGTGTTGTAGTACAGGCCCACCATGAAGGACGTGAACATGGAGGCAATGCCTGTGGGGAGGGATGTCACTGCGGAGGGTGCACAGGTATCTCTAGCAGGTGAGTATATGGATACCCATTTATGCTGTCCCACCCCAGGGGCACAGTAGGACACTGGGAAGGGGTTGCTCCCCAGCCTGCAGAGCAGATACAGCCTGGACCTAGAAGTGTGATACCACTTGTATGATCACCTGACTCTCTCAGAGTGAGCTCAAGTTCCCAGCACTCTGCACCCTCGCCTGCTCTACCTACAGCCCTCAAAGATGTATCTAGGCAAGTGGTCATAGAGCCCTTGCAAAGAGCTTTTTGACAATTTCAATGGGGGTGGGTCTGACTCAGGGAGGCCCACTTGGTAAGTCCCAAGCCAAAGTTAGGTGGGTAGATGCGGGAAAATCTCTGCCAAGAACTAGTGAGAAAGGCAAGCAGAGATCAAAGTGGGCAATGGCTCAGCATCTGGGACAACAAGCTGACCTCTAAGCAGTTCGTGAACATGCTTTTTTTGATTGTGAAACTAAAATCCAAATATGTGTGAAAAGAAGGAGGAGGAGGGAAAATGTAAGAGTCAGAGACTCAGGGGGTGGCTGGAATGACAAGAACAGGAATGACATCAGGGAGTGGTCTTTGTGTGTGCTGTGGGCTGTCCAGCATTGGGCTTCTGGGATAAACACATCTGAACTCTCTGTCCGTGGACCCTGCCCTTCTCTTCCCTGGCTGGACAGCCCACACCACCGAGCTGCATTCTGAGCTCTCAGTGAGCCATGTCCTCTTAATGAGGCTGTCTCCAAGCCAGAGTTTGTAAATGAGTGACCACGTCTAGATTGGGAGCAGTAGTGGGTGTCCTTGCTGAGTGTGTAGGAGTGGACAGAGCAGGCAGCCAGCTCCACCTTCTGGCCCTAGAGGCTTTTGCTCCAGGAAAGTGGGGTTAACTGCTCTCACCCAGCATCTAGATCTTCCTTGTGTCCTGGGCTGTGGGAACTCAGGCGACCTCTGCTGGCCTGTCTGTTCCCTGATTACCGTGAGTAGTTTGGCCTACCAGACTCTCATGGATTCTAGTGAAGGGTTTCTGAGAGTCTCTGTTAGAAAAAGAGCCTGGAACTGGTTGTGAAGGCTAAGGAGGAACTAGACTGGCCCTATAAACCCCAAGCCAACTGGAAGCATTGATACACACCTACACCCTTCAGAGCCGGGTGGATGGAGCTCCACACGCCCACGCTGCCCTTGCGTAGCCTCTGGCCAATGGCAAATTCCAGGTGCAGCAAAGGAATGCCCTCCAGTACCAGAAGGATGAGAAATGGGATCATGAAGGCTCCTGGATGGGAAGAAGCAGGACATGTCATTATAGGTCAGGACACCACCTGGGAACACTTAAAAAGCTTTGTTCTGATGATTAGATGCCACCAACATCCTTATGGTACTTGAACAGAGCTGATATGCAATTGTTAGCCATATGAATGGAGCCACAGCAAACTTCACAGCCTGGAGGGATCCCTTAGGTGAACAGTCTCTGTTGTCTCCTCACGTGTGTTAATGCTCCCTGCTGGTTTGAAGAACATTAAACAAAGCACGTGACAGTGCCACCATGCTCACTGACAGAAACACAAAAACACATAGTGGTCTACTGGCTGGGGATGAGTTGGCCCCAGACCCCTCACTGACCAGAGCCTTGGGAACAGAGGGACAGAGTCACAACCTCTGAGATTAGCTGCCGTGGGGATGGTGTGTCACTGCACAGTCAACTAATGCTAAATCGGCGGTCAGACAGCAGTATGAGAAGGGATGTCTTTACTGGTGATGGTGGGCAACTAGGGGAGAAAGCAAGCACCCTTTGGCTTAGAGGGGCCCTATTTACTGGCATGCGTTCTTTACTTCAAAGTGTAATAAGTACAATAATGGTCTCAAATAACTGGCAACATTGCCCTCATCTGTGCAAACTCTTTGTCCTATAGACCTACCAACTCTAATATTAGGAAGTGTGTCTCTCCTGTGCTTTAAGAATCTTCAGTGGTGTCCTGTGTATTAACTATATTTCTTTTTTTAAATATTTATTGATTTATTATGTATACAGAAGAGGGTGCCAGATCTCATTACAGATGGTTGTGAGCCACCATGTGGTTGCTGGGAATTGAACTCAGGACCTCTGGAAGAGCAGTCAGTGCTCTTAACCTCTGAGCCATCTCTCCAGCCCCTAATTATATTTCTATATGAACTATGTTAATGAAAAAAAGTTTATATAATGTATGCCAAATACCAGTATTGAAACTAGAGAGATGGCTCAAAGGATGTTGAGCACTTGTTGCTCTTGGAACAACTTTCTTCAGTTTCTACCCTCCACATGGTGACCTACAACCATCTAAAACTTCAGTTACAGGGGATCTGGCCCTTTCTTCTGACTTCCAGGGGCATTAGGCATGCACATGACACGCATATACAATGTAGGCAAAATACTCATATACACACATAATAACTGAGTAAATCTAAAAAAAGAAAAAAAAGCTGAGCACAATGGCACACGCCTTTAATCCTAACAGGTGGAGCTCTGTGAGTTCTGGGCTAGCCTGGTCTACATAGTGACTTCCAGAACAGCCAGGACTGTGTAGAGACCCTGCCTCAAAAGAAAGAGGTGGGGGGGAGAGGGAGAGAGGGGAGAGAGAAAGAAAAGGAATGAAAACAACCAACACTATCAACAAAGTTGAGAAGACAATCTGTGAAATAGGGAAAAATATTTGCAAACTACAAGTCTGCTGAGGTATTAAATTTCTCAGAATATTTAGAGGATAAAACTCAAACAAAATCCAACTTAAAAATGGTCACAGATCCCCAAGAGATGTTAACCCAGAGAAGACACACAGATTCTAGTAACACTTGAGAAGATGCTCACATCACTGAGCATTCAGAAAATGTAAGTCCAAATTATGAGATACCACCTCCCACCACAAAAGCAGAAAAGAAAATTATAAGCTCACGCAGAGGGGGAGACTAGAGCCATCAATACTGTTGGTGAGAAAGCAGAATAGTGCAACCATCATGGAAAGCAAGAGGGTCATTCCTAGAAAACAATTAGACATAGAACCACCATGTGACCCAGCAATTCCATTTCTAGGTACCCAAGAGAAAGCAGAGCCTCAGTGAGATGTTCGACGCCTGTACTCACAGCAGCATCATTCAGTGGCTGAGTGAATAAACATATCATGACCCATCCACACAGTGGGATTTCAACACAGGGATGAAGATGGGGGGGTGTGTTATTGAGTTAGGCAAAAGCCAGTCACCAAAAGCCCAAATGGTCTACCATACAGGTCCCTTGAGATGACATGCTCACAGAAACCATGGAACAGAGGTTGCAGGGGCGGGAAACAATGTGGGATGGTGATAACAGGAACAGTTTCGGTTGGAGAGGATGACAGTTCCAGAGATAGACAATGATGATACTGTATACTTAGATGTACTTAAAGCCACTGAACAAAACATTTAAAAATGGCCAAGAGGTATATTTTAAGAAACATGTTTTTCTCACACAAGGAAGCTGAGAGCAGAAAACACATGAAGCCCTCTCTATACCTACAGTAGCAATCTTCCCATCACAATTCCCTCTCACCTGAGGGGACACCTTAACTATAACATTTGACCTCAGATTTTAAGCTGTTAAGAATTAACCTTTGAAATATGCTGCTGTGTGGGCATTTGGAAACAGTGGTAGGCCAGTGCTGGGGCAGAACCAGACAGAAAATGACCTATCCCAGAACATGCCTCATGACAATGGACAGATTAAACAGGTAAGTACTTGGGGACTGTTTTAAAATAAGGATAGACATGTGCTGCCCTATGGAAAGTACTGTGTCTGTGAAGACCAGGTTTCATCTCTGCATGTATCTTGCAGGAAAGCCAGCACCAGACTGCTGCTTACAGGGAAGAGGTGGCAGGAGCTTTGGAGAAACCACAATTCTTAGGAGAATTTTCATATGCATTTACTCCCAACATCATCACATTCTGTCTTTTTAGAAAAACACAGGAAGAGAATTGAGGCTGAGAATTGCCACTGCTTCTATTGAAGGTCTCGGTGAGGCTCTGTGAGGACAAAGCTCAAGCTGAAGCCATGACCTAAGAACCCAGATTCCAGAGCAGCCTGGACTCCCCTCAACACTTAAGAGCCTCCAGCCACTGACCTAGGATTCTGTCCTGCTAGGACTCATGGCAGTCCCTGGGGAAAGGTCCAGAGAAAAAAGCTGTGAGCCCACCGTGGTCCCATACATGTCATATCCCTTTGTGCCCAGGTGTCTCTGGCATAGGCCCCCAGGCCTGTCACAGAAGAACACAAAGACATCACAACATCCCAACACCACTCAGGATGCAGCCTCATCTCTGCCAGGCCAGGGCACCATCATCTGTTGTATGATACTTTGTGTTCTGACAAATAAAGCTTGCCTGGAGATCAGAGGGCGGAGCTAGCCACTAGTTAACNATAGAGGTCAGGCAGTGGTGGCACACACCTACCACCCAGCACTTGGGAGGAGGAGGCAGGAAGATCAGGAGTTCAAGGCCACTCTGGGCTACACAAGATTGAACCAGTCTAAAAGAAAAAGGTGGTGCACGCTTCTAATTCCAGCACTTGGGAGGATCATGCCTTTGATCCCAGCATGAGGGAGGTGGAGACAGGATCTCCCCCATTCAGTCTTAAGATTTGTGGAGACAGGATCCCCCTATTCAGTCTGAGATTAGGGGTAAGAAATCTCTAATGGCTGGCTGCTCTGCCTCTCTGATCTTTCAGCATTCAGCCTCGATATTTGACTCCAGGTTTTTATTGTTAAGACTAATTAGGATTGTGCTTCAATCATCCTGTCAGAGACAGAAAGAAACACAGAAATAGAAAGTCAAGGAAAGAGGCAGAGAGGGACAGGGGGAAGGAAATAGATGAGAAGGGACAGAAACAAAGAGACTAGAACAGATAGAGAGGCAAGGAAAGACAGAAAGAAACAAGAGGAGANAGAATCAGAGACAGAGATGAGAGACAAGATGAGGCAGAGACAGAAGAAGCAGACACAGGAAGAGACAAAGAGAGATGGAGAAAGAGAGGGAGATGTTCTCCTTTCTCTATAGGCCCTTGGGTCCCTGGGGTTGACCAAGTAAGTGAACCAAGGATGGTAGGCCAGCACTTGTTTTCTCTGTGCCCCACACAGGGGAGCCAATCATGAGGGGGTGGGTCAGATGCTGATGATAGTCTTGAGGTTCCTAGGGTAGGGCTCAGATGGTGTTCTCAGATCAGAACAGCAAGCTTGGTACAAGACCTGGGTTTCTATGGAAGGTGACAGAGTCCNAGCCCTGGATAGGATCTTCATCTCTGAGCTAATNTGCCACCTCTCCACGGGGTGTGGGAGCAGAGGAAGAGGGTACAAGTATTGGCCAGGAGGAAGCTGGGGCTCCAGGATGGAGTACCAGGGACTAATGTCCAAAGGTCTCCAGAGATAAGGCCTTTTGTGCTGCCCGGAGTCCTTGGCATTTGCTGTTTACACAGAGAGAAGCAACAGTAGAGATCACAGCAAAGTGGGGCTGAAGGGAAATGGAATGTACAGCGTGAAGACCCAGTTCTGTCTTTCAGTCATGAATGGGAAAGAAGGAGTAAGGGGAGAGAAGAGGGGAAGGGAGTGGAGGAGCTAGGAGGGAGAAGGCAAGTGCTGCAGGTGGAGTCGTCTGCCCTTATTTTCTTTTTCCACCAGAGGTGTGTGCTGCACACACTTGCACATGGTTGTACACAAGGTCACCAGGACTAGACCAGGGGGTCATGGGTTGTGGGGAAATCACTGGAGGATGCATGGAAAAGGCTGGCAATATTCTGTGGGGGGGCCAACCTGGTCCTTGGAAGGAAGGCAGCAACTGGGCCAGCACCCATGTCACCCACCATGGACACAGAACAAGAGTGGTGAGTTCCCCAGTGGCCCAAGGCTTGTAGCTAGGGCCAGGACATAGATGGAAAATCATGTCCAGGGTATCCTGGGTAGATATGGTAACTTCCATGTGCAAAAGAGTAGTATTAGGGCCCAGCCGACCAAGGCTAGCCCATTCTTCTGCATGTAACTGGCCCAATGAGCTCCTTGGGTTTGCCAGGTACAGCCCCCAAGTAGGCTTAGTGCTGGAGACAGCATTAGATCCCCCATCATGCCCTTCCCATTTCACAGATGAGAACACTAGGACCAAGATGCAGTGCCAATGATCTAGGAGGCTGATCCTGGACTGCTGTGTGTCTATACCTTGGAGTACACAGTCTCAGGGAAAGGGCCCAGAGCAAGCTCATCACACCCAGGTTCACTATGGAAGTTGGTGACTGGTCTGTGTAATTTTTGGTGGACAGTCTAAGTTCCCAAGAGAAAAGCTGAAGAGGAGCCAGGCCTGCCTGCTTCTCGTGTCTGCTCAGCTTCAGTGGTCCATGCTGAGCTGGAAGTTTGTGTAGCTGACAAACCCGAGAACTATCAGGAGACAGGATATCAGGGTATACAGTCTAAGAGTATTGGATCCCCAGGGACACCACCCAGATCCATTGTCCCCTTGTCTACTAATACCTGCCATGGTCTCTTGTCCCCCAAGAGCCTGTGGGGGACCCTCAGTCCTCTAAGTCTATTTGTTTCCTCTGGAGACTGGATGAGGCTAGCCTTACCTGCAGGCTTTCTCTGCTAGGGTCCAGAGTTTCAGGTAAGAAAAAAAATCCACCATGTAATAGTACTGCTTGTGAGAAGTCATAAGAACAAGAAGCCAACCCTCAGGTCAGGAGGAACATCTCTGGGTCCTGCTCTTCTGAGCCCACCTAGCCCAAACACAGACTTCCCTTCCTTCTGGGTGATTGTCTGGCCTATGGGGGATTTGGGCAACACAGGCCAGAGTGACCCAAAGACACATGGCTCCTCCAAGNGGTGTTCTTCCCACTTTACCTGGACTGCCTNTCTGAAACCTAAGCCCAGGCTGTCTCAGGAAGTCAAAGCTCAGAANAGTGTGGCCAAGGGACTGAGGCTATGGCCAGAGCCTTCTCAACACATTCCCNTTTGTCTTCCCAGGGTTGGNACAGAAGTNTACAGTACTGCCTGATCCACAGACTACCGCACCACACACCTACAGGGGCAGCACTACAGCCCCAAGGTCNCCAGGGCATTGCTCAGAGACAAGATGATCTCAAGTGTTGGGAATCCCCATGAGATTCTCACTGAAGCCTGGACCTTAGACACAGCTCTTGTGTAGAAATCCTGAACAATTCCTTGTGGGGCAGGCTCAGCCCAGCCCTTCTCTCCTAGGCACAGAACTGACAAATCTGTGCTTGTCTCCTACCTTCCATTCATGTGACACCTCCATATCCCTGCAGAGCTCCTCCACAGCAGGGGAATGTAGGGGAGCCTGAGGGTGCCCTGCCTGGGTGGAAGTTGGAGAAAGGCCAGGGTCTGTTTTTCTGACCTGAAACTGCTTGCTGTGGGGGTCTCTACCTCCAAATTAGGTCCTGGGAAAGTAGAAGGGATCCAAGAACAGGAGATTGGAAAGCCTTGGGCCAGTTTTGTTTAGGTCAACTGGATAGCAAAACCTGGGACTGTCAGCTCTCTCATTTGCTATAGAGTCTGGCCTGAGTGGAAGGTCCTGGCAGAGTCGTAAACAGCCAACCTACATGTCTATACAGCAGCACAGTGGCCATTTCAGTATTGCCGTGACAACTTCNCATCACAATGTCAGTGTGTATCTACACAAACTGGAAGTAAAGAAAGCTCCTGAGTCAGAGAATCCCGCTTAAGAGGAGAATGTCTGGAACCCCACCTGTGGCACACCCCAGACCCCGCAGAGCCAGTTTCTACAGCAGCTAGGCCTGCCCATACTGCCATTGACAGCACCACATTAGGAAGGCAGAGCCTGGGCTCCAGGCGAGGAGACAGAAGCTCCCCTGAAAACACAAGGATGTGTGTGTGTGTGTGTGTGTGTGTGTGTGTGTGTGTGTGTGTGTGTGTTTCCTAGCTGCAGCAGCCCTTGTGGGGCTGGGGATTTAAAAAGCTGGAGTACCAACTGGCAGAAGTTTCTGTGATGTATGACAGGAGCCTGTGGGCAGCTGTCCTGTGACCTCTGTGCCCCAGCTGTGCCCTCCTGAGTCACCTGGAAGTGTGCTGTGGACCATCTTCAGTGGAACAAGGGTCAGAGTCTGGGTCTCTCTGAAAGGGAGGTGCAACTGGGAAATCATGGGGCATCACTGGGGAAGCCAATGTTCTCTTAAAGGCTGCCACACAAGCCAAGGCCTGTGAGTCACTGAGTGTGGCAGCTCTGTTCGGTGCATGCTGGTCCAGAACCAGCCAAGAATCCGACAAGACAGGCTCCATGCATACCCTCTGTCCTCTGAGGGTCACCCTTTGGTTCCCAACTCACCCTCTTCCAACTAGATCATACAGTAACCTCCTGCAAAATGGGTGAGTGTTCTACCCTCAGAGAGAGGTATCAGTTCAGGGAACTAGCTATACCATCCTCATCTCCAGGGGGAGATTGTTCTGCAGCCCCACATAAACCACCCAATTCACATGGTGAGGGAGGCGCACATCTCTCTCATTAACCACTTGAGACCACTGGCCTACCTCTTCCTTCCCTATCTGTGACCCTCTTAGGTGCTGAATCCTGGGAAATATCTATCCTGTGTCCTTGGTCCATGTTGTTTGTCTCCGGCTTCTACTTTAGCCTCAACCCATACCACACCCAAGCCCCAACCTGAGTCCCGGCTCCTACCTCCTCCATGGCTCTGGCATAGGTAGGGAAAGCGCCACACGTTGCCCAGCCCCACACAGAAACCCACACAGGTGAGCATGTACTGGGCTTTGTTGTCCCATTTGGGCCGGGAGTCAGCCTCTTCCTTTTCAATGACCTCTAATTCATCCAGAGATGGAATCCGGTCCTCTAAGCCAGGGTTGGGCAGCACAAGCCTCACCATGGTGGTCGCTGGGTTGGGCCTGGCACACACAGGCAGATCAGCAGCCAGAGGGCAAGTGGTGGTGGCCAGGAGCCCTGGCTCTTTATAGAGAACCTTTGGCACCTCACCCCAAGCACCTGGGCCGAAAGGAGGCGTCAGCAGATCCACAGGGCGCGTCCACAGTGCTGTTAATGCCTTATCTGCAGAGGCACCCAGCCCGACCAGCTAAGCCACCCCCTCCAAACACTGACAGGAGGTCCTGCTGCAGGCCTGGCTACCCCTCCCCCTGTACAAACCCAGACATAGGACAGGGTTGGGTGTGGAGGGGGACAGTATCAGACCCACTCCCCAGGGAAGAGGGAGGGACCTCCACCAAATAAACCAAATAGATGGTGTCTGTTGCTGTCCTGTGCCAACCAGTAGGATGCTGGTTCTCCCCGGNCTATCAGAGCTCCCAGAAATCTGTTCCACCTATAGGAAACTGAGCAGGTGCTTGCCCATCCCATCATTTTTTCTGAAGGTGGTTGAAGGCCTATTCCATAGTTACTGCTCACATGAAGTACCACAGTATGGCTTGGGTTCCTCCAGGCACAGCTCTGGGCTCTAAATGCTCCTCAGAGGACCCATGGTTATCCCCAGCATCTGGAGCCCCAGAGGATTTCTGTTCTTCCAGGGAGCACTTAGAGGATGAGGAGATTGCTTGAGCTGATGCCAGGCAACGATGGCAATGAGGCCCTGTCCCCAGCAGAGCATCCAGCTGGGGAGATACAGAGAAGCCAATACAGCATCAGGGATAACCACCAGGTGCCAGAAAAGGTTGAGGATAACGGGCCTTACTTGGCCTTTGAGGCTAGAAAACCAAGGAAAAGTTCCCAGAGGTTATGTCTAAACGAAGACCAGAAGCAGAGATAGGGTTCATGTCATGCAAGTTTTGCAGGGCAGGATTTGGGTGGGACATTCCCTCTGTTCTGAATACGTCCCCTCTGCCTTCCCTGCCTACCCCATGACTCGCCCACCCCTGGGAACTATCCTCAGCTTCCTGAGGGCAAAGGATAATGCTACCCTATGGCCCTTCAGTCCTCCCTACGCTCCTCCCACCTACCTTGGTCCAGCCTCAAGGGTCAGCTCTCCAGGAGGGCTCTGATGATCCAGCCTCCCCAACATCATGTCCTTGCCACCCATGGCCTTCCTAGAATTCACAGGACTTTTTATTTTCTGTGGTCTTTCTTCCTTTTCATTGTTCTCTTTAAAAAAAAATGATGACAGGACTTTTTAATTCTGCCTCTGCTTATTTATTTCATCTGTGATCCACACCACTAGATGATAAAGCCCCAAAGCCCAGTTTTATCCCCTTCCCCTACATTAGCTCCTGCTGATGTTCCTGAATAGCAGAGATGGGAAAGGGCATCACTCANGGTGGTGCAAGTTCAGGGGTCTGACCTTTGGCCGAACACACGGGAAAACTCTGATAGGGTGGAGGCCCGAGGGGAGACAATGTTTACATTTGGAATATCCTGCCTACAGAAGGAGANGGTGAAGACAGACCCAGAGAGATGGAGAGCAAGAGACACAAAGCTAGAGACAGGAGATGACCCAGAGAGACAAAGATAAAGAGAGACGGAGATATGAAGAAAGAATCTGAAAGACAAAGGGACATGACAGAGATAAAGAGACACAAAAACAGAAACAGATACAGAAATGGGCAGAAACAAACAAACAAAAGACCCACAGAGACAGACAGAGATAGGGAGGGACAGATGGAGACCAAGAGAGATACACAGAGAGATAGATAAAGACACCCAAGACAGAGATACAGAGACAGGCAGAGAGAGGAACCTAGGGTCAAAGACAGACAGAGAAAGACAGAGACAGAAATAGAAACAGAAACAAAGAGATGGAGGCAGAGACACAGAGAGATAGACAGAGATAGATAGAAGCAGAAATAAAGACAAAGAGACTGAGATACAGAGAGACATACAGAGACACAGAGAAATAGAGAGGCAGAGATAGAAACAGCAATACAGAGACAGGGAGAATGGGACACCCAGGCCAGGTGATGGGATCTGGGGACAGGGAATGAAAGATAGTATGTAGAGGGAAGGAGATGGAGCCTGGTCCAGAAGACCAGCAAGGAGGCTACAGTGAGGACTCAGGCTTGCTCTGGATATGCAGTGTGAGGCCTATGGGAGTGGCAGGAAGGACTCTGTCCATACAAGCTTCTCTGAACAGACCAGACTTTTTCTTCCCCTCAAGTTCTCTAGATGCTTCCACAAAAGAAATGAGATAGAAGAACTGGGATATGGACCCATGTCACCTGGGCAACAGCCTACATGATCAGTGCAGAGGCCTTACATCCTGTGGGTGAGTTGCGCACAAGCTGTCTAATGCTGGTCATTTCCTGAGGAAATGACTCTGGCTGCAAGGCTGGTGCCCAGGCTGAGTGGACAGGTGAGGCTCTTTGCCAGGACTGGAGTCCAGATGGGGATTTTTCTGTGAGCCCTATGGGACCCTATCATTCCCACCTATGTTTTCTGAGCATCTCCTCACCTCCTCAACCCTGCATGTGCCTTATCCACTGAAGGTGTCCCTCCTGCCTCACAGCCTGAGTGGGCAAATGAGGTGAGGGGCAGCTGTCTGGGGTTAGAGCCAAGCTTTTTTCAGTCTGGGGATCTGGCTTTGTGGCTGGGCATGGAGTGAGACTCAGGCAGATGTTGCCATCTGTGATGCCACTACTAAGAGTCTTATGGTACCCCTGCTTTTTTGCACAGTCCAGAGGCAACCTTCCATGACCTCAGCTCCTCAGGTATAGAGCAGCTTAGAACAGCATTTGCATTGCCCAGATATTGTTATAGGATCCTGCTTCCTGCTCGGAATACTCCAGTGTCACTATCAGCAGAGACCACCAGCCTCCAGGTGATCAGCAAGATGCTACCTGCCTGGCTCTCAGTCAGCTCTGTAGCTTGTTCTCAGTCCTCACCCCCTTGAGGCCCCACTTAAGTCTCTCTTTTTGCGCAGTGATGTTTCTTTCTCAGGCTATACAGGTTTTAGGCAAAATGATTACATATACAGTGTGTCAGAGTCCTGAGCTGGTGCCTAAGGCTAGTGCATCCAGATCTGTGGGTCTCTTTCCAATATAATTGGAGACCCATATATCCAGCACCAAATAACCTATCCAGCTTTTGCCTCTCCTTTCTTAGCATGTCCACAGGGCCAGCTCAGCAGGACTGCAGGAGACTGGCCACACAGGGCCTTCCAGATAGGCAAGTTCCTTCACAGAATCTGGGACAGTTCAGGATTCCAAGTGAGAGGGTGGGGTGGCTATGTGAGCCTTTTGCTTTTACTAGAACAGCATTTGAAAATAATAAAAAAGATTAAAACCTGCAGAAAATATTCTCACCTCAGTCCTCAAATCTCAATGTCCAGAAAAGGTGGACGTTTTCCTCGGCACCCAAGCTGAGGAGGTGATCTGGGGCGAACAGGACAGGGTCCTGTCAAGGGTCCTGTAGAATGGCCTCCATTCAAACAGCCTGACCCTCTGGTGGCCCTATGCCAGCACTTGGGAGCAGATTGCTAGTTCCTGTTCTCAGTAACACTTTTTACTATAAACACAACTCCTACTCTGTTGAGAAGACAGGTGTTTCCAACTCCAGACTGAAGAAGACACAGTGATTCCTCTTTGTCCCTTAGTTCACTGTTGGGTATACAGGACACTCTATCCCTCTATCCCCCACTGCTTCCCTCCTAAGTCTCAATATTTATACCTGTTTTTCATGTAACACTGTATCTTGACAATTTTCCTTTCATGAATTTTTCAAATAGTTTAAATAACTTTTAATTCTTAGATATCTTTAAAATTAAACTTTTATTCAATTTTTCTTCCAAGTACTATTTCTGAGTTGTGACACAGTAAGTTCTTAGTGTACTGGGTACCCATAATTCTTTATCAAAACTTCCTGAGTACAGCCCATCTGATTTCAGCCCCCACTGTGTCCATACTCTGTAGTGCTGTGTCAAAATGCCTGTTGCTATAATTTGTGCCCAGGGTGTCTCCCACGGGCCACATGCTGCAGCTTGGCCCTTGGGTGGCAGTGTTGAAAGTGATGGGACCTGTGGGAATGGGGCTTGAAGAGGCCTTAGGTCACTAGGAACATGGCCTCAAAGGGAAAGGTAGGAGCTGGTCTCTTTGTTTCTTTACATTATGGCCATGAGGTAGGAGGGTTTGCTCTATCATATGAGTTTGTCATGATATGATGCCTTGGCTCAAGAGCAACAGACTAGCCATGGGACTACAGCCTCCAAAACTGTGAGACTAAACAAGCCTTTCCTCCTTGTAAGTGGATCATCTGAGTTACTACAGTGACAAAAGCTGGTTGGCTCAAACATTTTATTCCAGGTGGATGACTCTAAATGATGTTCACAGATTTATATAACTATCACACAGGTCAAGACCCAGAACATTCCATAATTTCAAAGCCCTTCCTCTCTCCTGTTGTATTTGGTATTTTTACTCTGTTGTGAGGCCCGCCACCTTGCTCCCAAATAAATCACACACGGAGGTTTATTCTTACTTATGAATGCCNGGCCTTAGCTTGGCTTCTTTCTTGCCAGCTTGCCTTAACTTATCCCGTCTACCTTTTGCCTTTGGGCTTTTCTGTTCTCTTCCTTCTGTGAATCTTACTCTTACTCCATGGCTGGCGGTGTAGCTGGGTGGCTGGCCCCTGGAGTCCTCCTCCTTCTCTGGCTGCTAGCTCTGTTCACTCCAACTCTTTTTTTCTCCTTCTATATATACTCTCTGCCTGCCAGCCCCGCCTATCCTTTCTCCTGCCTTGCTGTTGGCCAGTTCTTTATTAAACCATCAAGTGTTTTACACAGGCACAGTAACACAGCTTCACAGAGTTAAACAAATGCAATAGGAACAAAAGTAACACACCTTAAAATAATATTCTACTACACTCTCCCAAGCATTTGACCCCTCCTTCTGAGACTGTAGGTTTGTTTAGAAGACTCTTGAGCATCTTGAAGCCCCCATGCAGCTTGTGCTTTCAACTCTTAGCTTGTCACTCAGCACTATTATGAAGTCAAATGAGTGTACAGTAACCACTGTTCACGCTCATCCTGGCTGCTGTGCTCCTGAAGGACATGCTTCAAACTGTATACCATTCTGTTGCTATGTTTTCTTCAGTATACCAAAGCCACCACTGCCTCTTGGCACATACACGTCTGTTTTTCTTCAGTCACACATCCATGAGAGCATCACTGCCTCCCAAGTCTCAGACAACTTGCAAGGTGGTGCCAGGGCTGGGAGCAGCTCAGAAGGGTGCACAAGCCCTGGCTTTGATTTTCTAGCACTGCAAATAATCATCATCATCATCATCATCAAGAAAAGAAGAGAAGAAGAAGAAGAAGAAGAAGAAGAAGAAGAAGAAGAAGAAGAAGAAGAAGAAGAAGAAGAAGAAGAAGAAGAAGAAGAAGAAGAAAAAGGTTAAGATGTTAAGTAGTTAAGAAGTTGTTATATCCAGTATGGTGGTACTTGCCTATAATCCCAGCACCTGGGAGGCAAAGCTGGAGGATTAGGAGTTTAAGGCTAACCTGGGCTACATATTGATACCCTGTCTNAAAAAAATGCTGCCAAAACATTTATAAGAACAAGGGGCCATTCCTCAGACACCTCAGGGCTACATTTGTCCCCCCCATGCTCCATGCCTTTTGTGCTCCTCTTACATTTTCATCACAGGAAACACATAATAATCATAGATTCCATTGGTGTTTCTCTGGTGGCCTATGACATTGAGCCTCATTTTGACCTTGGGTCTTGGCTCTCATCACCTGAAACACTGCCCAGACCACTTTCTAAGGATGAGGACCCCTCTCCATGAATTCTTAGGGTTCAATTTTTATTTTTGGAAGTTAGGCCTTACAAATGTTTCAATGCACTCAGCTGTTGCCTTTCCACTTTTTATGGACAGATGTTCTTTGTATGAGTCAACCACCTACCCTTTAGGAAAAGCTTTGTCTCTTCAAGGTGCTAAGCTATCCTGGGCCCTTCCTTTCTTGCATTCTGCCTTGCTGAGAGGCTGCTCCCGTGTAGGTGGTCAGTTCTTCACTCTGGCCCCTGAACCTTCCCTTGGCTTTATAGTGGCT
>LZPO01035100.1:59086-70245 GCA_001675575.1 Neotoma lepida | reverse complement strand
TTTTTCTGTGCCTGCCCTCCCAAGGACCCCTGGCCTCAACTAGACCCTGCCTCACTGTTTCAAGTCTCAACTTTTCACATGTCATACTTGCATTCTGCAGTCTCCATTCTGCAAAAGCCAATGCCATGAGGGGAGACTCTTACACATATCAAGTGCATAAATAACTTATATATGGTACGNGATTTCACCTCAATAATGCTTATTTCTTCTTCTTCTTTTTCTTCTTCTTCTTCTTCTTCTTCTTCTTATTATTATTATTATTATTATTATTATTATGTTTTGAGACAAGTTTTCTCTGTATAGCTTTGAAGCTTATCCTGGAACTCACTCTGTAGACCAGGATGACCTCGAACTCATAGAGATCTGCCTGCCCCTGCCTCCCGAGTGCTGGGATTAAAGGCATGTATCACTAATGCCAGGCTGCTCATTATTATTTCTTCTTCTTTCTTCTTCCTTCCTCCTCCTCCTTCTTCTTCTAGATTTATTATGTATACAGTATTTTGCCTGCATGTATGTCTGCACGCCAGTAGAGGGCATCAGATCTCATTGTAGATGGTTGTGAGCCACCATGTGGTTGCTGGGAATTGAACTCAGGACCTCTGGAAGACCAGCCAGTGCTCTTAACCTCTGAGCCATCTCTCCAGCCCCTGCTCATTTCTTCTTAATCACAGCTGATTTTGCAGCTCCAGCTAAGCAACATCCATTGTCCCCACAAAGGTTTCATATCAGTGGTGATGGTGTCTTGTTAATTGAAGCTGATTCTCCAGCCCCAGTTGATCAGANACCAGAGATTTTCAGTGAAACTCTGTTATACAAACTGCCTTGATAGANTCTCTGAGGGACTTTCAAGTGTTCCTCTGAAACTTTATGGGTCAGGCCTCCATTGTCTGCATTTCTTTCAATACTCTAACCTCCCAGCTCCCACAGAACAACCCACATCAGGCTTAGAGCGCTCAATGACTTTTNTAGCTCAAAGTTCCAAACATTTCCACACTCCTTCCACAAACTTGGTCAAGTCTGTGGGCCCACCCTGTNGGACCAATTTCTGGTTTTGTTTGCTTTTCATTGCTCTGAAAAAAACACCATGACAAAAATCAACTTGAGAAGGAAAGGTTTATTTGGCTTATATATCCTGATCGCAGTCAATCGTGAAGTTAGGTCAGGGCAGGAACTCAGTGTGGGAACCTGGAGTCGGGAGCTGAAGCAGAAGCCGTGGAGGAATGCTGCTTACTGGGTCCTCCTACAGCAATCCTTAATCAAGAANATGCCTCCAAAGTCCTGCCCATAGGCCAATCTGAGGAGGCAATTTCTCAATTGAGATTCCCTCTTACCAGATGACCCAAGCTTATGTCAAGTTGACAAACAACTAATCAGCATATCAACCAAAAGCCATAAGCTCTGATCCACTGTATGCTTTCAAGCCTTGAGGGAGACCTCAAGGAGGAACAGAGCCACAGACACCTCAGGGTCCTTGCTCCAGAAGATTGAGACATCTGAGAAACTAGACCTTGTCAAGGAAGGAGGGTCCAAAGAANCACAAGAGACCCATCTGGTTGTTGTGCCAAGAGACAGTCAAGTGGCCCAAGTTTCTANTTATAGATTCAACGTGGGGCAGGCCTCCTTCAGGGAGACCATGGCCAAGGGCTGACCAGGTGACATAAGAGTTGTGCAGGCAGAGAGTGTTGTGTGATATTTTGTTTGTGTTCTGACAAATAAAGCTTGCTTGGAGTCAGAGGGCAGAGCTAGCCACTAGTTAGTTAACCATAGAGGTTTGGAGGACTGTAGAGAGAGGGACAGGAAGTGGTAAGTTGGGGTTCAAACAGCCTTTTAGTCAGAGGAAACGGAAGAGGTAGGAGGTCACTGGTGGCTGCTCCCCTGCTTCTCTGATCTTTCATGTTTTTACCCCAATATCAGACTCCTGGTTTTTATTGATAAGATTAATTAGATTTATGCATCAAGAGAGGTAGGATGGATTTCTCTTGAGAGCTTCTGGGTATCATGGCATTAGGATTCTGCAAGACTGATACTGAGTTCTTAAACACCTGTGATATCCCTACTGACTGCCAAGTCCTAGTCACTACTGCTCAGTAAGCCTAGGCAAGGACCTGGCCACTTCCACTGCCTGCACAGGGTTGCCCANAGGTGGACCCCATCCTGAGCAGACCTTGCCTGGTCCCACAGGGAGCATTTCTAGGAGTGATTCACCCCACTATCATCAAGTTCCTTTCCACAGTTACTGGGAAGATGCCATTCACATCACATAGGTGCTGAGTGAGAGCAGAGAAGAGCTGCTAAGATGCTCCAGAGCACCTCNTGGGAATAAAACGATTCATACTCAGGACTGTGATACATCAAGAAAACGTTTGGGATGTTCTGACTGACCCAATCAGTCTTCAGAGCTTCATCCAGGGGCCCCATCACATCTCCAAGGTCATAGCTCCAGCCAGTCTCAACATGGAGTCTCATGAATTAATAATACATATACACATACATACATACAAATATACATACATATATACAAGAACGAATACTAAAAGAAAAACTACCTCCCATGCTCCTGTGGACCCCAGATATCCACTGAGGTCTCTGTTTGAACACAGCCTGTCTCTGCTCCAACCCCCAGGAAAGTTTAGGAGCCCCTTTATCCATCCGCTGTGGCCCCTGTAGCTAGAAAGCATCTCCCAGAAGCAGTAGGGAAGGGAAAGTGCCAGTCTCCTGGGTCTCNTTCCACATACCATCTTATTGGTAAGTCATTCTCTGGCCATCATCCAGCAGCAGAGCTTAACTCTAGCACCTTCTGTGAACTGGCACTGTCCACATAGCCCACCAAACTCCAGCCTCACACTTCTGCCCTCTCAGAGTAGCCCTCCCTTGACCTCCTGCTAGCTATCATCTGAAAGCTAGGCTTGCCAACATAGACCCTCATAGATAGGATGGCTGTAGGCAGGAGAAGGCAGAGTAAGTCTATTCTCTCCTCCGGTCTGCTACAGACTCTGCCTGGCCTGTCTCAAGAGTGTGTCTACATAGGCTGAGAAAAGAGTAGACAGCTAGGGGTCAGTAGATGTTCAGCTGGCAGCTTGGGCTGAGTCTATGGATGGGTCCTATGATGTTTCCTGAGGACATCGCCAGTACNACAGTACCCTTGACTCTGGGTCCACCAGTTCCTAACAATATCACAAAGCCACTGACAACAGGTGAGTGGTGACCACATCACACTGGGGCAGGGCCTGAGTAGANGCTTTGTCTTAACCATATGGAGACTGGTAGGTCTTGCCAACAAAGCACAAAACAGGTTAGGGAAACCATGGAGTGCCTGGCCGGAAGGACAGGAGACAGCCAGGGAAATGTGGGTGTGTGTTGGCAGCCGGAGTCACAAAGGACATCTGTTGTCATCCCAGATCTAGTGTGTTACCTAAAGGGATGGACCCTGTCAAACTACCAGGAGGGACCAGATTCCCTGCAGCCCTGTGTGAGTCCCACACCCAGCAATACGCCCATGCCCAGGGTATTTGGCTCACATGGCAGAGCCTGTACCTGGGGAATCTGGGAGTAAATGCAAACTGAGGAAAATGAGTGCCCAGCAGAATCANAGGGAGACCAGTCCCCCCAAGACAGGAATAGCAACAATTTTACACTGCTCTTGACCCAGTGGGTCTACCTCCAGTGCCATCAGATCTGTCTTGTTCAAAGCAAGCATACCAGTGCCCTGAGGAGCAGGGCAGGCACTGCTGTCCCTTACCACATCCAGGCTGGGCTACTCTGTGCAACCTTATGTCCCTAGCAAGAAGCAATCCCTCATGCATGCTGCCCCGACTCGGTCTACACTGGGCAAGACCAGTCCTCCTCAGAGAGGACACAGGTAGTAGGTGTGGCAGAGGCCTTGAGTTGTGACTTAGAGGACCATGTTTGTGACNCATGGCAGGCCTGGTGATTGGGCCTTCCCTGTGATGGACCAAGATGTATGTCTGGCTGTGTCCTCATCTCCTCAGCCGCAGTCATTGCATCCCCTTATGGCCAAGTATCAGATATAACCAAGATACTAGCTGACTCCATCCAGTGTCTCAAGAATTAATGAGTCCCATTTAGACCTCATTTTTAAGAGCAGTTTAGAGTTACAGAATTTAGTGGACAGAACAGGGCAGGTCCCACATGTCTGTCTCTCCCTTTTCCCTATTGCTCCTGTGAACTCAAGTTCACAGAAAAGAGCCACACCTTTGATAAGTATTCAAAAAGCTGATTGGCTTACTAAAATTTCTGTGATTTTGGAGATTTGGAATGTTGTGGGTCTGGAGTCAAATTATTCTGGGCTATCTTTAATCTCCTTAATAATTAGCTACTCATTGACCACCTCTGTGTCTAACATAATATCCTTATGACTATTAGATAAATTCTTGNAGTATATTAATTTAGCAGACCATTAGCTTTCACCAACCCAAAAGCTAAGAATGTCATCAGATAGCAACTGAAACTTCCGGTGGAGATTTCCCCACTTTGCTATTAACAGTCGATCTGATGTTCCTATGAATGTATTTGGAAAATGCCTTGATTTATGACCTTATTTGTAAGTAAAAAAACTTCATAAAACCATTTCCTCATTAGTGTNTGGTGTTTGGGGGCAACCTGGATCTGTGTTCTGAAGGCATGGTCGCTCTTATTTGGCTCAAGCANAAACTCTGCTTCCCTTTAANACAAGAGCTGTGTTTTACACTCTACCTTTTTGCAATGCTGAGCCACATGGGCATACCAGTATCAGCCCAGCCATCTGGCTTTTAGTTACCCTGTAATCTCTCCCATACACATGGAGCAGGGAGTAGTGACAATGAAGTGAACAGGGAGGGGCTGCTCTGCCTCTGTTAGCACTCTCAGGGTCTGACAAGGCACCCTCAACACTGCCACCAGCACAGGAACAGAGAGTCTTGGAACAAGGAAATGAGGTTCATGACTTCCAGGAGGGGTGTCTCAGTGCAGGCACCTCCCACAAGCCTTGGGGGCTACAGATCTCAGAGAGACAATATTGTCTCCAGAAGAGGAGGCCAAAATAAAAGGAAACCCCTTTGGAGCACATGCAAGAGTGAACAGTGCCATTTTAAGTGGAATTTCCCTTTCTGCCCAGAAAGCCTCAGGTCCACAACAGATCTCTCTTTCCTTTTCCTCTGCTCAGGAAGGGTCACTTGTTTTTCTGGGAATTCAGGGTTGGCAGCAGGGTGTCCTCCTAAAACCCTTAACTGGCTGGATCTGGTTACTGTGGGAANGGAGCCTTAGGGAAAGGCTGACCTCCTGCTGGGTGAGAACATCCAGGAATTGTTACAATGGGTGGCAGGTTCCAAAACTGAAAAGGATCTGTGAATATTTACACATAAATCCTCTGCTGGCTGGGATATGGTCCACCTTAATACTTAGGGTGCAGGGTGGGGGTGGGGANGATGAACAAGAGAGTTGGCAGGACCTTACCGTCTGCCCTGTATCAATGTGAAGCTTTAAAATGAGGAACCCAGAAGCAACAGCTCCTGCCCTCACCATCCTACAAAGGCAAGAGCTCCAGCTAACCAGACAGGCTCCCCTGGGACCCTGGCTCACACCAGACCAGCAGCCTCTGGCTCTCAGCTCTGGCTGATTATGCCTTGTGGAGAAGAGCAGGCTACTCTATCCACACCTGGCGGAGGCCCTGGTATGTGGTAGACTAGCTTATGGCGCCCTTCTATCTGCTTCTGCCTGGAGAGGAATGAGCACCTCCTTTGGTTAATCCTGAGGTCCTGAGAGGAAAGAAATGCTGCAGGACCTGGGAACAGTTGACAGACAGCATCTCCCAGGCTGTTCCCTCGTCAGGTGGATGGTGATGAGGGTCCCTGACCAGTAATGGTCCTTCTGTCCTGGGATGACCTGGGGCAAGCTTCAAACCATCTGTGACTGGCATCTAGGGTCTCCTTGTTTGGAGTCAGGCTTCTTCATCAGCACTTGCTTGTGTGCAGACATGACACAAATCTCCATTCAGGGCAGTGAATGGGGAGCTGAAGATGGAAAGAATCAGCTAAGCTTCCAAACTCCAGTGTCCTCATGTGAACAGAGCTCCCAACCTTTGTCACCCACTGGAGCTGCAGCCAAACACACAGACCTCTCCCAAATGGGCACCGATGAGACTGACTTCCAAGATCCACATGGGGTCAGGGGGAACCAGCATTTTAACATACAGACCACNTCTGTGGCCTATGCAGTGGCACCTGCTCTCAGTATCTCATTCCACTCCAGAAAGCCCATACCATGAAGTCCCTAAGACCCCCAAAGCTCAAAAGGACCTGTACTGTGTGGTAGGTAGTCATTCCAATTGAGAGGTGTCTGGTTACAGCCTTGTCTTCCCACCCACACTTCTCTGTCTCTATATCTTTGTTTCTCTGGCATCTCTCTGTGACTTCCTTTCTCTGCCTTTCTGTGTCTGACCCTCCTGCCCTCTGCTCACTCAGGCTTCCCTGGAAACCCACTCCTTGCAGGAAGAGACACACCCTGGGACACTCCCCACTTCCAGAAATCAGACTAGATGTGTTAGCTGAGTGAGGTCAGAGAAGCCTGATTCTNATTCTGGTGCTCTTAGGAGTATCTTCCAAGGCCAATGTTGGAGCCCTGCTCTGGCAAGGTCTCTCTGACACAGTTGTTGAAATAAGTTCATTCTGTACCTGCCCATCTGGGATGGTGTCTGGAATAGTCTAGTTTAAGATCTTCATAACTTTCTCCAAAAATGAGGACCTGTGGGCCTCTCCTCCCTTTGGGGACTACGCTTTCCCCTCCCCTCACTGCCACCAAGGGTGCCATCTTCCCGCATGGACCTTGAGACCCTTGATGCCTTTTCAAAAGTGCCTGAAGTCTCTGTCAGGTCTCATAATGCCCTGGGCTCTGATTAGACATGTCTCAGTGTCCCTTCTGGAGGCCTTGGCTCAGGCCTCAATGGTGGTATGAGCAGTAGAGGGGCCACTACCCAATATGGTAGGTAACATGCTCTAGGGAATCCTTAGGACATGCAGATGGTGACAGGCTGGGTTTCCATGGTCAGGGCCTGTGACTGATGCCTCCTGCCTGTGCTGTCCCATGACAGAAGTGCTCCAGCTCTGCTACTCACTTTCATCTGAGTCACTGTCATGACCTCTGCCTAGGTGACATTCAAGGCCCATCCAAGGATCCATGTATTGATTGGTACCTCTAGTTTAGATAGGTCTCGAGGGTCCCAATCTGACTAAAGGGATACCATCCCATGGCCAGGGAAGTGTCTTCCAGACCAAGACCCAAAATGCTCTGTGCTGTAGGAGGGTACTCCTGCAGAAAAGACAAATAGTAGGGACAGAGTGGGTATGAGGGCACCTGTAGAGCCCGGGGTCAAGGGTGTGACCTATGGGACTCTGAGAAAAGTATGGCACCTGCAGAGTTAAGTCAGACCTCAAGTAATAGTCAAAAAATTGCAGAGGCTATAAATAGTTTGCTAGCCATCAAGATTGGGATTACAATTATAGACCAGGAACATGTGGCCCTGAGGCCATGTCTATGTTGGGAGGACAGTGTCTTATCAATGTTTCCTTTATTTACTGAGACAGCAGAGACAGCTTAGTAAGAGCTGGATGTGGTGGTGCATGCTTGTCCTCCCAATACTTGAGGACTGCCAANGGTCCAAGGCTATCCTTAGCTCTAAATTGCATTGTAGACTGTTGTAGAATATTATTTTAAGATATGCCACATTTGTTTATGCTGTGGAACATTTGTTTAGTGATGCAAAGGTGTGTTGCATTCTTTTATGCTGCATTTGTTGAAGTCTGTGAAGCTGTGTTACTATGCCTGTCTAAAACACCTCATGGTCTAATAAACAGCTGAACAGCCAATAGCAAGGCAGGAGAAAGGATAGGCAGTGCTGGCAGGCAGAGAGAATAAATAGGAGAAATCTGGGAGGAAAAGAAGAAAGAGCAAGAGAACAAGGAAAGGAGGATGCTAGGGGCCAGCCACCTAGCCACACAGCTAGCCGTGGAGTAAGAGTGAAAGTAAGATTTACAGAAGTAAGAAAAGGAGAAAGTCCAGAGGCAAAAGGTAGATGGGATAATTTAAAGTTAAGAAAAGCTGGCAAGAAACAAGCCAAATGAAGGCCAGGCATTTATAATTAAGAACAAGCCTCCGTGTGTGATTTATTCCGGAGCTAGGTGGCGGACCCCCAAAAAAGCAAAAACAACCAACTACAGTAGACCAGTCTGGACTATAGCACGAGACCACACCTGCAATTCAGATGAAAAAAAGGAACAAGCTAAAAAAGCAATAACTATAGAAGTCCAGAGAGGAAGATGGAAAAGCTCTCCTGTTTCCTCAGCACTGATGTGCTCCATCCTGGGCCCTGCCTCCCATGTGACATGGTGTCCTCTACCATCTCCTGCTGCCTGAGCCTCCTCCTCACTCACTTAGCTTTTCCAGATTCCATCCTCACCCCATCCCCATTTACTGCTTAAAATTGGGGTCTTATGTAAAGCAAGCTCCATTTCCCTGTTTGTCATTGTAAAAAGTCACTACACTTTTGAAGGTTTTTCTCTTGTGCAGACACACAGCAGTGAGCAGGATCAACTGGACTTCCCATGGGTCAGTTCTATCTACCCCCACCCTAGATGAGGTCAAGGCCTACGGAGGGATTTTCAGTACCCAGGACTCTGGCTGCAGGACCCTCCCCATGGGAAACTGCTTAGCCCTGGTTGTGAACAGTTTGGCTAACATTTCTGGGTGGCTACAGAGTCTTGCAGATTCCTGGGACATTTGCAAGCAAAAGGACAAGGTGAATAGAAGCTGTGTCCAGAAAGGATAGATCTGAGCATTTTTTAAATTTAAAGGTAAAGGTGTAAGCTCTTTGAGGGACTTTCTGGGGAGTTCTCACCCTCCTGGGCTCCAAAAGAAAAGAGGACCCCCTTCTTCACCATGTCCATCGAGGGCCTTCTCTGAGCCAGAAGGGTGTGTCTAGGGCACAAGCCACTCCAACCTGGCCAGTGCCTATCTTGGGCAGATCACAGCATGAGTCTCACCTAAGTCCACAGTAGAGAAGCTTCATGAGCAACAATGGTGAAGGTTGCCCTGAAATTTCTAAAAAATCCAAAATAAAAGCAGAGGGATAAAAAGAAAACAGTGAGGTTTAAAGGGAATGGAAGGAGAAAGTTATCATTATTNATGACCTAAAAAACAATCCTTACAAAATGCCATGACTGAAGTAGATGAGTATTTAAATGATACAATTTAGAATTACATGAAGTGGCAGGTTACAAAAGAAATATACAAAAGTTACCAGTGTTCTCTTCTTTTTCCTTTTCATCAGAGCTGCAATTCCTTATAACAGTAATGTAGATGTAACTAAGTTTGATGGAAATGCAGTACCTGGGTGAGAGATTTGACAATGTACAGGCATCCATGTTCAGCAAGTTTATAAATGCATTTCAGCATAAATGGACTTGGATTTTGAATCACCATGGAAGCACACCTCTGGGTGTGTCTGTCAAGGTATTTCCAGAGAGGTTTAAGTATAGAAGGAAGAATCTACTTTTTGTTTTGTTTTGAGACAGGATCTCACTATGAGTCCTTGGTTGGCCTGGAACTCACTATGTAAACCAGGCTGGTCTTGAATACCACCTGCCTGGGTTTCACAAGTGCTGAGGTTAAAAGCATATGCCATTATACCTGGTACCAAGACTCATTTTGAATATGGGTGGCACCACCATCCATGGGCTGAGATTCCCCACGACATAAAATAATGGAAGTAGCCAAGCACCAGCATTCATTTCTCTGGAGTGATCAACATGACCAGCTGCCTCATGCTCCCATCATCATGACTTCCCCGCTGTGACAGACTGTGTCCCTTCTTTTTTTTTTTTATTATTTTTTTGGTTTTTCGAGACAGGGTTTCTCTGTGTAGCTTTGGCAGCGCCTTTCCTGGTCGCCCAGTCTGGCCTCGAACTCACAGAGATCCGCCTGCCTCTGCCTCCCGAGTGCTGAGATTAAAGGCGTGCACCACCACCGCCAGGCTCTGTGTCCCTTCTTAAACTGTGAAACAAAATAAATCTTCCCTTTCTTAAATGCTTTGTCAGATATTAAGTAACTAATACAGGGAAACTTTAAACTATGACCCAGAAGTTCATCTTAGGGAAAAGGGCCAAGAATGGCCTTAGAAATTTTGAAAAAGATTGACTAGAGGAGAGGCAAGACTCAATGGAGCGTCTCCTCCTGCAGGGACAGGATCCTGAGAGGATGTATATGCAGGTGTGAGAACTCTCATCCTGGTTCCCTCTCGTTGCCAGGCAAATGGAGGTGGGTGATGAAACTGACTTCGTAAGAAAGACACCCAAGTCTTTAAAAGAGAAACTCTATCTTCCTCCTGAGCTGGACACACCCTGGAAAGGCTTCACACACAACTAATCGTACTATACGCAACATCCAGGTTATGCTATAGGCAGGGGCAGCTATCTGCCCTTCTCCTGTCAGCCCCTCTACTGCTGAGGGACAGATGTGGTAGCTGGACCAAGAAAGCTGTCGTGGGACACGATGACTGTAAGAATAGAAGCCCTGTTCCCTTATATTTCTTGCCTTCATTCTTTGCCTCTTACTCAAATTTTGCTCTCTCTACTCCACTCTGCAAAATGTGCTTCAGAGAGGCGGGGGTTTCTGCCTCCTGTCACTTCCACTGGCATCAATAGTATTAATAAATGTTTGAGTGAACAAACATGAAAATCATGTTCTATGTAGTGAAGAACGATGTAGCATGAGCACAGTAGTTGGTGTCCTCACTTTCAGTGTCCACTTGTTCCAAGCCTCCTGAGCTGCTTCTCAAGTGGGTTGGGGGGTGTGGGGTAGGAGTCTCCTAGTCACTTAGCACAATCCCGAATCTACACTGAAGTGACTGGCCTGGAAACCAAAGATTCAGTCTCTTGGACAGGCAGTGACCGTAAGATTCGTACTGCCATCATCAGGCAGACCATCAAATGCCCTTCCCAGGCCAAGTGCCCAACACCTTTCTGCCCAAGCAAGCATCGCCTATTTAGGTCCAAGACAGGTCCTTCTCATAGGTCCCAATTCTCCCCTGGCCCAGCCCTCACCCAAGTCCCACTCCACTGCCCTTCCCAGCTCTCTCATGCCCTTCCCTTCTTCCAGCTCTCTTCCCCCTC
>LZPO01035100.1:43860-58826 GCA_001675575.1 Neotoma lepida | reverse complement strand
CCGAGACCCACGGTCTGCACCGGCAGGCTTCACATCCAGCAGTCATCGCGACGTCCGGCGTTCCGACGCCAACATGTCCCAGCGCTTCGTGGTGACCCCAGCACAGAGCGGGATGGGGGACGCGGGACCCAGGGCAGAGGGCGGCGGCAGCCAGCGCCTGTGCTTGGATCCCGATCCTGACCCTGACCCTGACCCCGACCCGGATCCCAGCCCTGTAGCTGCGCTGAAAACACAAGAAGTAGACGCGCTGCCCATTCTGCGCTACTGTCGCGAGCCCAGCCGCTATGGTAGGTGCAGCTAAGCCTTCCTCCTAGAGGGTCACTGCTGCCTGTCTATGGGAGCAGCGAGTGACAGACTCCCCTGCCTGCTACCCAGGTGTCAGGAGGTGGCCATTGCCTGCTGGCTTTAGGAATGGCTGCAGGTCACCAAGTGTTACAGCGCTGGCTCTGGACTCAGCTGGTGTCCTTTGTCCCACAGTTTAGTCCTGCTAATCCCTAGCCCTGCCTGATATCCTGTGGACCTTGTAGGTGGTAACATTCTGTGGAGTAGGTTGTAAGAGCCAGTGGGATATTGGTGGTTGGTGGAGGATAGCTTTCTGGGGTTGCTTTCTGATCACTGTGGTCCCCCACAGTGGGACCACTGAGAAATGGAGCTGGCTCTTCTGTCCCTGGTGAGGGATTCGAAGATGCAGGCGAGACAGGGGCCGCCAGCCTTTGGTGAGCTGTGAGTGTAACTTCACAGCTGTGGAAGCCCACTTGGTTTGCTCTCCTTTATAATGACTTGTGACCTCTGCCTGTATGTGAGAATCCTGGAACGGTGCAATTTATTGTTGGCCCCACATCTGCTAAGCCAGGTGTTCTGGGGAACATACAACAGGAGCAGGCTCTCACAGTGAACTCTCCAGATTGTTCTAGAGTCCTGCTTTGGGTCACAGAGTGAAAATAAAACCATATCTGGCACATGGGTCAGTCTTTTCCCCACCCACCTGGAGGACAGATGGCACTTGCCAGGCATTCTCTGAGAGACCTCTACCTTCTGAGTACCTGTCTGCCTTCCTGGGTAGGGTCTCCAAAGCTGGATTGGTACTGGTCTAAATAACCCATCCAGATGCCCTGCCCTGGTCAGCTGGGGAGGCACCATCACAGGTACTCATGACCGGTGTGTTCATGTTGCACATATGTGGTCTTTTAGAGACCTGGGTGAGAGTATGCTGTGACACTGTGACTAAGAGGAACTTAGAACTGTCACTTTTCTGGTGAGTTAATTTTTGTAACAGAATCTGAGCAGTTGCTTCCCCGTGTGAACTTAGGCATTTCATAGTTTTGTGTGTGTGTGTGTGTGTGTGTGTTTAAGTATGTGTACACTTGCATGCTACAGATACCCATTCCCTAGCCTGGGCATGCTAAGCTATGTCTTCACCTGTCTCTTTTCTGAGCTCTAGGTCAGGATTTGTCTCATTAGCAGATGGGGTTGCCAGGATGCTTGTCCTGCTGGGTAGTGGTTGACTTTCCTTAATCTTGGCATGGCAGCAAGGTTGCATGTGGCTGTCTGCTTACTTGTCAAGGGACACATTTCTTTTTGGAACCCAAGAAGCAAACAGGTAATCTGTTAGGTCACCAAATACAGTGACAGAGCAATTATGGTGTCTGCAGACCCTGCTTTTAGGGACCCTGCTTGACCACAAGGGCTAGCTAGAGGGTGTAGGTAGGAGAAAGCAGGACAGCCCCAGCTACTGGGGTCCTTTTGAGTTGCTGAGGCAAGGAGCCCAACTGTTCTCTTGGAAAGTATCCCCCACCCTTTAGGCAGATAATCTCCTGATGGATGGTGTGACAGGGCTGGGGTCTGTGCCTGCCCTTGACCTGGGCTTTTCTGGCTCCCCCATGCTCTGGAGGAATTCAGGCCTCCAGGACTTAGTCTCACTTTTTGGGTAGGAGATTGATGCCCAAGGATATTGAACACTACAACACCTTGAGCCAAGAGCATGGGTCAGGCCAACATTACTCAAAGTCCTTCATGTTGGACTATAAACCCCATCAGAGGTCCTTGGAGACAGGATGCCAGGGGATAAGTGTGAGCTGAGACTTCACCATGTCCCCTCCCCCATTTCAGGCTGTTGAGAAAGAGCATGACCCAAAGTACTGGATGTAGCAGGTGAGGCAGGATTAGGTGGGGACCTCCTAGGAGAACTCCCAACCCTGAAATATCCACCCTCCTCTCTTCTCTTGTTGATGAGGTCTTTGACTTCAGTCTAGAAGGCCCTGAGGGTCAGATGTCCAGGGGTCAGACCCCATTGGAGGCTGGAGGTAGGGCTGGGCCAGTCCCTGTCACCCCCATGTGGGTTCTAGGGATTTGGGACTCAGTGCTATACACTGGGGCCCCAGCTGTGCTGTCCCCTGTCTGGCTGACTGAATCTGCCCGTGGACAGCTGGCTCCAGTTGTGTGGGGATTTCGTGTGACAGTTCCAGACAACGGTCAATCCAGTGGTTTCGTGTCGTGCTTCTACGTGGGAACAGAAGACCTATTATTTGGTGTTTCATTAACACAGTGTAAACTAAGTTTGAAAAACAAACAAAGATTTTATTGGTCCGACTCGGGCACAGTGCCAGAAGCCAAGCCCTGGGTGGGGTGTTGTCCTGAGTCAACCTTTGGTTACAGATATGTGGCAGGTGATGAGAATAAACTTTCTAAGTCCCCGGAGACATCAGATCTCTCAGCTTGCAACCTTGCAAACTCCTCCAGGACCAGGTCCCAAAGCTTATTCCCCATGATACATGGATGCTGGTCCAGTTGATCCTTTGGCTCTGCCGTCTGACCAGCACCCTTCACATGAGTATTTGGTCTCCTCTCATTGGGTGGGGTGTGTCTAGGAGTAGATAGCCCATGGTGGCATGGTCTCCCTTTGCTATGTGGTGGGATATGAGTGTGATGTTGTGTCTCTTATCTGCAGCCTATGTCCCATAAGACACAGGTCTCAACACCGAGCCTTCGAACTGTGTTCTATTTGCTTTGATGCAGATGGCACCCATAGAGGAACAGAAGTGAGTCTGTCACTTGCTAGGTTTGACTGCCTGGTCCCTGATTGTTACTGCATCTTCTGTGAACACAGGGGCAGAAGGAAGGGCACATGGGCCAAGGGGAAATGACTCAGCACAAAAGGCCCATAGGGAAGATCCCGGCCCCATGGCAAGGGTCCAGAGAGAAGTCCCTCTCTGCTCTCCAGTTGAAGGGGTTCTGGTTGAGAGTCCTCATGGCAATGACTTGGTGGAATAGTCCCAATGTGTTCTCAGAACTATTTACTAACACAAGATGGACAGTCACCCAGAGTGCCCCCAAGACAGAAGGGATAACGAAAGGAGGTCTCCAGATGGCAAGAAGAACCATAAGCACAAGGCTTTCCAAGNAGGGTTCCTAGGAGGTCACAACAGCCTAGAAGGTCATAAGTGGCCTGGAGCACTCTCTGCCTTCCCTTGACCCCCTCCCCTGCCTGGCATTTGAGCTACAGACTTCTGTGGTCACCCCTGTCCAGGACAAAGACCAGTGTTGAGTCCCTGATTGGAGGTTGTCATCTTGCTTCCCGTCACTGTTATGGCTGGTAGGACCACATGTCTGCCAAACTTTGATAATTACACTTTGAGGGGTGGCGGTACAGGGCTTGGCCACAGAGATCTAGTGAAGCTACCTGCGGCTATTCCTGCCCCCTGGAGACCCAGATTCAAGAGAACATCCCAATTTCCATGACAATGGCCTCTCCAGTCAGGTGCCTAGGGAGTCCAGGCTGAAGTATCCTGATGTGTACATATATCCACATATGTGTGGCTGTGAGTCTGTGTCCCTGTGTGTCTCCTTGTTACCTGCAATGTCTCCATGCTGTGTATCTTTGTGTTGTCTTTGGGTCTCTGTGTACCTTCATGTTTTCTTTGTATGACTCTGTGAGTCTTATGGTGACCTATGGTGTATATGTCTACATGTTGTCTCTTTGTGTCTCTGTGTGCCTGTCTCTGTATTACCTGTGTGTTTCCATGTCGTCTCTGTGCAGTCTGCATGTGTGTTTGTGTGTGTCTCCATGTCGTCTGTGTTTTTCGTCTCTATGTGCATCAGTGCTGTCTTGTCTCTGTGCTGTCTCTTTGTTGTCTTTAGTGTCTCCATGTGAGTTGGTGTTGCCGTGGTGTGCCTGTCTCCATGTTATCTGTGTGTCCCTGTGTCTCTGTGTTCACCACACGGGTCTCTGTGGACTCAGCTCTGTGGTTTGTTGCTTAGCATATTTTCTGTGGCCTCTGAGGCAGTTTCTATGAGAACACTTCTGAGTTAGGCCTGCACGGAGGAGTGCCAGCTCCATGATGTGTTCACACCTTGGGCAATGTTCTCACTGCAGTCCTAGGTCCTGCTTATGGAGAGTCTTGGTAAAATTTTACCCCAAGCCGTACCTGGGTTCCCTGAACAGAAATACTGTTAGGCTGCCTCTCCTCAGGCTGCTGAGGCTGGAGAGCTGATCCTGGGTGATGGCTAGATTCTGGTGCCTGAAAACCTGCTGCCCGCTGGGCAGACTGTTTGCATTTTGCTTAAATATTTCATAGGGTGTGGCCCTCCTGGTAATCGGTAAGATGCCTCTAGCTCTCGGTGAGCAGCGCCAGCTCAAGTTCTGTCACTTTGCTGTGAAAGAAGTCTTGCTTTGGTGATTGTTAACTTGGCTTAACAAGAAAATGCTCCATGCACGTCCTGTTCTCTTCTTTGCTACATAATATTTAACTTGGCTTCTTTTTTCCCACAGGGGTAGGCTAGGTTTGAGACATCACATCTCTTTATGAAAAGGAATTTTCTTTAAATAAAGCAACAACATCCAAAAGAGAGTCACAGCTAGGTCGGGAAGAGCCAGAGTTGGAGGCCTTAAGATGGGCTTGGCCCTGGGCTGTGCTTCTTGGTACTAGTGCAAACCCTGCAGCAGAGCAGGGGACCTTGACCCCGAGGCATTCAAGATGACAACAGCTCTGGTGTCTCCTGCCCAGTGGGAGAAACAAATACGTGAAAACATCCATGTCTGGGTGACACCCACCCTCCCCAACCTACTAGAGAAACAAACTCACAGGAACATTTGTGTTCTAGTGGACTTCCAGCTTTCCCCAACCTGATGGAGAAATAACACATGAGTATACCTGTGTCTGGAGTAACCCAGCCTGAGTCAAAGCAGCCCTGGTTACAGAGGAAGCCACTGGGTGAAGTTGATGCTGTTCACATGCAGATATGGGTCTGCAGGGATCCAGCTGTGTGTGTGTGTGTGTGTGTGTGTGTCTATATGTATGTACGCCACATGTATACAGGTGCTTTTGGAAGCCAGAAGAGGGTGTCAGATCCCTGGAACTGGAGTTATAGACACTTGTGAACTGCCTGATGTGGGTGCTGGAAATTAAACTCGGGGCCTTTGGAAAAGCAGTAAGTGCTCTTAACCACTGAGCCATCTTTCTAGCCCTAAAATGTATTTTTATCACATACACACACACACACACACACACACCAGGAAAGAAGATGCAAACAGGAAGTAGAGGCCCGGGAAAACTACATCCTTCCTGTTCTCCCTTCCTGGGGGTAAGAGCACTCTCAGGGAGATAGGAGGGATATCAGTCTGATTAAATCAATTTACACCAAGGCAGTTGTTCTCAGAGGAGTCCTTTATCATCTAAATTACTCACAGCAAGACATTCTTTGAACAGTTATATTTGTCTAGGGATCTTCCTGTTGCAAATTACATCCTATTACCTATAACTGTGGTCCTGTAGGGGCCAAGGGTGGGGTTAGGGGTATGCATATGTCATGTGCATCACACACACACACACACACACACACACACACACACACACACACACAAACACACACACCCCTACCTACCTGTGTGCACAGGCAGGCAAGCTATCTTTGCTGTATTGGAAGCACTATATAGTGTACCAGAAGTTATTCTCTGCTCAGAAATCCTTTTATTTGCTTTATGTTTTCCTTCTAATTTTAAAGGCAGATCATTATACTTAGTGTACCGTTCCATGCCTGTAATCTCAGCACTCAGGAGGCTGAGGCAGAAGGATTTTCAAGAATTTGAAGTCAGCTTGGGCAGCATAGTGTGTTTCAAGATGGCCTAGGCCATAGGATGAGACCCTGTCTAATATGAACAATAAAGACAAAACAAAACAACAACAAAAACTAATTATAAGCCCAACCAAACAGAATTTAAGAAAGCAAGTGGCTGGGCGTCGTCGTACATGCCTGTAATCTGGTTACCAAGGAGTAGAGACAGAAGGATGGTAAGTTCCAGCCTGGCTTAGAGTGAAACTCTGTCTCAAACCACAACAAAATAGAAGGAAAACAAGACAATTGATACTAGTGGTGTAACCATTCTTCCTTGTGACACATAGTGAGGCTGAGCCTCAGTTTCTCCCATCCCTCTAAACTGCCATGACTCAGCCAGCGTTCTCTGCACAGAATTCTCTGGTACAGGTGAAACCAGCTTTCCATAGAGTGAGTCCTGAAGTGAAGAGGCAAACTCCATGTCCCTGGCAGGCTGTCAAGTGGCCTGTGGCCCTGTGGCCAGCACAGAGGCAACAGTGTGGATTGCATGGGAAGGGGCCATTGCTGTAAAGTGGTGAGCCTTCTGCCTTGGGTTCCAGCCTCTTCTTGGGAGGTGACAGAGTTGAGAGTAAGCTTGTCTCCACAGGTATTCCTAACCAGTCACACCTCCGTGCTCTGTATTGTGTAGTTGGTGTTAAGTGACTGAACAAATTGGTCTGCCATTGTGATGTGATGAAATTAGCAAAAGGGGCTGTGTCCAGGACATTGGGTGCTGGCTATTTTCTCCTTGGTTGCTTTGCATACATGGCTGTCTCCTCTGTGATTCTTGGAAGTCGCACCTGGAGGCCTGTGAATCTGTAAGCAAGGACCAGATGATGAATGCACAGTCAGTAAGCCATACTTCGCTGCTGTGTCTGCTCCTTCCGACAAGACAGCTTTAGCATCTCGTTTTCACTCCGGTGTGTTGGCTTCTGCACTGTGAGAACCGAGGGTGCCTCTTTTTCTACTCAAAGCTTGTGCTGATCAAGAATGATGGATGAGGAAGGCTTGGCTACTCAGAATTTTGTCTATTGGATGCCAGCAGAAGGGCTTTCCACATTGAAGTCACTTCTGTGTCAGGGGCCCCAGTGNTGGGCTGAAGTAGACTCAGGCACTCTCCACTCCCTGGTGGATGCTGGGTGTTTCTACATGTCTTTCTAGAAACTCTACATTTGNGTTCTTTCCNGCTCTGAGCTTCAGGTTAAGACCATGTTAGATGAGCCTGCACAAGTCAGNGTATAGGTCCTTCTTGCCTTGGGGAGAGGTGGGGCAAGTGAAGGAGCAGCTGAGGGAGGTGTGCAGACTGTGTAGAGGCCAGGAACTGGGCCTAGGCGCCCCTTGGGTCATTCTGAGCTGGGATTTTGCTAGTGCTAAGACCCTACTGCAGTGCTGGGTTTGCTGTGTAGACTGAGGAAAGTCTATGACAGGCATCCATAGGTGTATGGGTGGGTGTCTGGGGCTGCCACACCACCTGGAGCTCAGAAGCCCACAAAGAGCCTGGGTGGGGAAACAAGACTNCGATGTTAGGGGAAAACCTTAGAAAATCAGTGTAAGTTCTTAAATGACACATTCTGCAGTGGACCGATGCATAGGTTANNGCATTTGCCTCAAAGTAAATATCCAGAACAGAGCCCTTAAGGAGGAAATCAGAGCTAAAGGAGGTTGTAAGGAGGCCNTGGTCTGATAGAACTGTGACCTTACCAGAAGGGAGACNCCAGGGGCTTCCAGAAGGAATAAGCGAGGATATAGTTTTAGGGCCATCAGCAAATCAAAGAGAGAGGCCTCAGGGACACCAGCCCTTTTCAGCCTCTCAGGGAGATGCCCTGCAGACTTATGGCTCTTGTACNTTGTGTCCCCCATTCAGCTCCTTATTATCAGCCTTCCCATTGTGCTCCACTAGGAGATCACGATAAGCCTTCATGGCCAGCACCCTAACTGTGCCTCTCAGGCCAGGTGTTTGTCATTGCTTACCAAGGAGTCCCCTGAAGCCATCTCTGCCTGGCTCTGCTGCACCCCCTCTGCTGGCCACCTGAGCCCTCCCTGGGGCCCTACACTCCTCTGATGCCTCCATCTCGTTGCTTGGCAACTACAGCTTTCTTGTCCCTCTGGACTAGATAGCCCAGGGCTGGGACAGCCCATGTTCCTGGGCAAACCAATGCCCCTGGTACTACTGGGCCTTCATCTCCCTGTTTACAGAACAATGCTTCCTAAGGAGAGTCAGGGGAAAGCAGTGTAAAGTGAACAGCAAGTACCAGCAGCTCGAAGTTAAAACACTGTCTACCATCTCCTGCAGTTCACCTGTGTCCATCAGGCCTGGGGGTTAGTGGGGATCAGAACTCAGACATTCCTGGTGTGCAGCCAGTCACAACCAGCCTGGAACCTTAGGCTTNTGATGTGCAGACAGTCACAACCAACCTGGAACCTTGGAGACTTGATGTCCTCTTTTGCCTGGGATAAGCTAGCTAAGGGTTGGACCTGCACTGGTGTGGGCAGGAATTACAGATCCTGTGGGCTTGGGTCTCCTCCAGCTTCAAGCGCAAGAGAGACCTATGTCTTCCCAGGAACAGTCCCCTACCATACTGTCTTACAGACAGGCATGCCCAGGACATGTTCTTTGTACCTATCTAGCCCAGCACACCTCTGCAGCTCCCACTACTTGTGACTGCAGCCTGGGCTGTGAGATGCTGATCCTCAGCCAGCTGCCACTAAACACAGCATTTCACAAGGGACTCCTGAGAATAGGATGACTCCTGTGGGAGACTCTTAACAGATCCATGGTCAACATGTGCTGGAGTGTTCTGGGCAATAGCAGAGCTCAACTGGTATAGTCTCAGTTNCATGCCTCCCATTTGAGGATGCTCTAGATGTAGGGGTGCAAGAAGGACATATGCTGAACATTCTGGCATATTCTAGTATCTGTGACCACAGAGGTCTTCTTGGGCAAGTAGGCTCCCCAACAAGCCTAACTTTCAATGACTCATTTTCTGAGACACCCAGGCCTTCCATGGAAGGATACAGAGTGTAGAGTATAGCCACCCAGTGGGTCAAGCAAGACTCCTGTGGACACTCACAGGAAATGCAACTGAGTCAATTTCTGATAACTAGCACTAAGGTCGCTCTGACCCTTTCCTTAGGTGCNCATNTCCCCAGAGACCATTGGTCAGTCAGTTGTCCAGGGGACTTGTGTGGCACTGTTACTGCAGTGTGGTTCCAATCTTAGAGGAAACAAGTCTTACTAAGCTTCCCAAGGCCGAGGTGGTAAAGGCTATTTCTTCCTAGTCCTGGTCTCTGCCAGTTATNCCTTTTTGAGGACATACTGAGCCACATGGCATTGACTGGAGTGTTTTATGCTGCTTGGGAACTGCCTTTCCATTCAGGCATGGTGTGGCCACTGTGTCACTAGCCAGCGTCCCTCCNAAGGAAGCCCTGCCAGGCACCAGCAAAGGCCATGGGATGCCACCCTCAGAGGTGAGGGTAGCCTGGGTTATAGGACCAGAGGAGCTCCCACAGGGGACCTGCTGCTGCTCAAGATCTCCTCATGCTTGGAGAAACTCTGAGCCAGGCTGCAGCTCTAGTGGTCAGAACTAAGAGAGGGTCACCTGTATGTGAAGCCATCCAGTGTGCTTATACAAGACCTGGTGTTATCCGGGTAAAATTCCAGGCTGCCGACTGCTCAAATGCCAAGTCCCAGTGATGCTGAACACTGGTAGGAAGGAGTCATATTTAAGGAAGGGCAGCAGTCCTGAGAAGGCAGTGGCTTCCTCAAGGCTCAGTATTGGGCAACGCAGAGCCACAAAGGGCTTTTGCAGGGAAAGAAAGAGTTCCAGGGAGACGGTGGGTGGGGAGACTCCTGCTGCTGAGCGGTTGTCAAGGTGTGTCTGATTCTGCTCAGGAATGCACACTGGACTTGGACCTCCTGGGGACAGATCTGCCTCTGTCTTTTTAGACCAATCCCTTCAAGAACTGAATATTGAATGGGAGGGGCTTACTGAGTTCATTAGAGGTCCTGGGATCTGAATCTAAAGAAAGCCAATGTGCTGCAAAAGATGGGGATAGAAAAGGATAAGGGAGGCATGGCAGCATTGTAGAAAGTTGCCAGGGACAACTACCCAGAGAGTTGCCTGTCCTGAAGCAGGGTGCCCATGTTGTAGGGAGGTACATGTCTGAGATATGTTTCTGGGATACACCTGCTCTGGGAAATGTGCATACCTGCTGTCCTTGCCTTGAAGGGCCATCATGGCACCCCCATCATTGCTTCTGTCACTGTATCCTCCGCGCTCTCCCATATATGGCTGCTCTGCATGCCTAGCTCAGGCTGAAAAATACATCTTGTCTCCATAGAGACTGAGCATCAAAGCCTGGCCCACTGCGGTTGGTAGTGCCCTTATTCTCTGGGACTTCATGGAGTCCCTGTATGAAGCATTCCCAGGAGGGATAAGCATGGTAACCTAGCAGGAGTGGACAGCAGTGTGGGATGGAGAGGATAACTGATGGAGCCTCCAGAGACTGGACCTAAGCCAGAAATTCAGTGACCAGAACAGGGCAGCCAAGGGNGTACTCAATGGCCAGGTCATTTGCTCAGAGGGGAGTAGAGGTGGGTACCCAGGTCACTCTTGCCATTGGTCCATCAAAGTCTCTCAATTCTCCCTCACGGGACACCTTCAACCAGCAGTCCTAATTAGCCCCCTCTTAGACCTTACCTCAGGGATGTCACCAATATTTGCAAATCCAGATTTCCTGAAGGAAGTGAGGGTAGACCTCAGTGGAACTCTGAGTAGGTGAAATGTTCCCTTCATGTCCCTGCCTGAATTCTATATTAATCGGTGACATCCTGCACTTTGCTCATGTTTGGTAAAAACTTAACTTGGAAGCTCAGCTGTGGTTTTAAACCTAGTTCAGGTAAATGTTTTGCTGGACAGCTGCTTCAGAAGCACCCTGATTTCCNGATGGTGACATCAGGTAACTGTCATGAAACAGGAGCACAGAGCTACAAAAGCACTTAGGATCGGGCCANTAAGCCAGAGGGGACACAGCTGGGTGCCCTTTGAATCAGCATGGTCCTGCAGCCTCTAGTCCTCAGGAAACAGAACCACCTTCTTCTAGTGGAACTCCTCCCCTAGCCACTGGGATTGGAGGGGCTGCTGAGGAAGGAGGTCACTGGGTAGGGGCAACAGGTGGTCTGAGGAGGGTAGACATTGGGCAAGGACAGCTGTGGGCCATGGAAGTGTGTCTGAAGCTCGGAGTGGCCCAAGTCCCAGGGGGCCTTCTGCTTTCATTTGTTGNCTTGCAAATCCTAAAAAGGNGTCCCTTCCTGAGGATCTAGCTCTCCTGGTTTTCCCTGGAGCTCTTGCTGGGTCTCCTTGCACCGGGGAAAGCCAGAGCCCCCTCCTCCATCTTCCACCAGCCCTAACCAAGCAGAAGAGGAAATAAAGCCATAGTCTCTTCCTTCTATGTCAGGCTCCAGGGGGTCAATCTGCTCCTCTGCCCAGCAGCTGTCCTTAGAGCAGCGCAGAAGCTGCTNCCCAGGTGCTGNGGCAGGAAGTGGGAGGGGGAAATCTTCCAGGTAGGGTTCCATGAGTCATAGGCACAAGCATGTGCCATGGTTTCTGGGAGATACTGGAGGGTTCTGGTTTGCCATCTCAATGGAATAGCAGGAAAGTCACTCATAGATGAACTCTCAGGTCAACTAAACGAGCAGTTTTAGGATGTGTTTGTGGCAAGGTCTCACATAGCCCAGGCTGGCTTTTTAACTCATTAGGTAGCTGAGGCTGGCCTTGAACTTCCTCTTATATCCACCTCGCAAGAGTGTGCACCACCACACCCAGGATCAGTGTGAGTTCTGACCCACATCTAGAAATAAAGCTAAGGCAGTAACATCCACGCCTGTGTGAGAGCTTACACTTTCCTACTTAGGGGGAAATACAGAAAGGATCTCTGCTGCCCTGCTGGTGCTGATATGCTTTGTGACTGACCCCAAACCCACAGCTTCACGGCCCGGCTTGACAATGGCAGAGCATAGCCCGGCCTCTGACAACAGCAGGTGTGGTTAATCACTAGTTTCTAGCAGTGGGCGATGTAGAGCCTGGAGAGCTAGGCTCCATGGTGCTCCTGAATGTAATCTCGGCCAGAGTCTTTTATTTCCTTCCTGTTTAATCATGTCCAGAAATTATATCCAGCAGAGTGGAGCGGCAGCCTCCTTCCTGAAACAGTGGGTGGCTCCTGAGATTTCTTGGGTTTATTTGTGTGACTGACGCCCTGCCTAGGGCTGCCAATCATATTCTGGNTAGAATTTGGTTGATGCCAGCCAGGCAACTGGCCCATGTTTTCCCATCCCCTGGGGATCCCATGGGGAGGATGGGAAGGGCAAAAAGGTAACCTTGTATCAGGGAAGCACTGAAAGTATCTCTGGTCACCTTAAGCCTGGAGTCTCAGCAGATTTCTTATGGTCCCCCATGCCCTGGGTCTGTGAAGCTCTATAAGATTCTTTGCCCCAGAAAGAGAGGGTGACATGTCACCAGCACATCCTAGGCTTCGCTCAGAATGTGAGGTAGCACTTTCTGCACTCAGGCCAGCCTACAAGGATGGATAAGGAAGGAGCCAGCATCAGTGACAGTTGTGACAATGAGAGACACTTTGGGGGAAGACATAACCATGNTCCAGGAACAGCAAACTCTGGGTGCCAGATGTTATCTCGACTTGCAAGGGTACTGCCTTCACTGAGAAGTGCTATGTGTGGCCATCAGATTTGGCACCTCAGGATCCTACCCAAGCCCTGCCAGAGTGGCAGGGGTGTGCGGGCTGTGGGAAGAGTAAAGCAGAGCTAGAGCAGGTAATGGGGACTCAGCCATGCCATAGAGAAAGAGAAAGTGTGACAGATGAAACCACAGAGCACTGCAGGGATGGGAAGGCAGCCAGGGTGACTCTGAGGCTCCCTTGTGTGTCTGTGGAAGCAGGTGTGCAGTTGTGCCTAGTCTAGGACAAGCCTGAGAGGAGGAGGCAAGGCGGTGGGTGCTCTCCATGCAGGAGATTCTGCTACTGTGGGGAAGAACGTAGGTTGCTCCAGGTAGGTTTTACTCAGGGTGTCTGTGCCCCCTTTCCAGAGATATTCTATGAGGCTTCATTATATGACATTTAAATAAGGGTCAAGTCTAAGTGTATAGTTCTGTAGGGGCTGTAGAACCTGGTTTTAGCAGGACCTGGACTCCTCAGGGCCACAGCTCAGCCTGTTTCCAACCAAGGACTCTAGTTATGGAAGATGTCCACCTCTAGCTATCCCTGATAGGTGCTTCAGAAGCAGATGGGCACTAAAAGCAGCCCATGTGCGCTCACACATGATGGCACACACAGTGTGCGTACTTCATAGGCACTAGCCAATGGTCATACAAATGTGCTACACCTCACTGGAGTTCTCTTAGCCCATCAGTTTCTTGATGATGGATGCAGTTCTTAAATTTTTTAAAAATNAGTTTTAAGAACTAATGTCCTTTAAAAAGATGATCTGGATGTAGTGAGTGTGGTAGTGTTGTGACTGGAGTTGTGAGAGTCAGAGCCTGGGTCACTCTAGGCTCAGTCACCTGTCCTCAATGGGCCAATTAAACAAACAAGTAATAGTGAGAAGCAGAAAAAGTTTATCCAGTGTGGCTACATTTGGAAGAGGAACAAAGAGAAGCAGTGATTTATGGTGATATATTGTGTACCCCAATAAAGCTTGCATGGGGATCAGAGGACAAAGCCAGCCACTATATTNAACATAGAGGNCAGGCAGTGGTAGCACACACCTTTCATTCTAGCATTTGGGAGGCAGAGATCCATCCCGATCTCTGTGAGTTCAAGGCCACANTGGGCACAGAGCCAGGCATGGTGGCACATGCNTTTAATCCCAGCCCTAGGAAGGAAGTAAGATGGCAGGGCACAGAAAGGTATATAAGGCATGAGTAAACAGGAAGTCTCTCTTGAGGCTAAGGATTTCATAGAGATAAGAACGCCGTTGGCTTGCTTTGTTTCTCTGATCTTTCCGCTTTCACCCCAGTTCTTGGCTCCAGACTTTTTTTTTTAATTAATAAAACCTTTCAAAATTCGTGTTACAATGATTCTCCTGACCCAGTCTCCATGAAGAATTGATGTGAGGTTTAGGTTTAAATAGAAGCCAAGATGTATGCATGACTAAGCAATCCTGGTCCTGGTGTTGTTCCTCCATCATCATTGTCTCAGCTCTAGACTGTCCTGCAAGGTGGTCTGACGAGCTCTCAGAATAGTTAGACATCTCTTTCCTGGAGATAGGCTTTCCCTCTGGGTAGCACTAGGCTTCATTCAGCATTTTCCTTTTTCCAACATGAGATTTCTGAGAAAAATCCAATTTCTTGGAGGTCCATAGTTTCAATAATTTGATAGCCACAGGGAGGGGCACAAATGTCTCAAATATCTTCATTTGTGCCAGGATGGTAAGTATTGTTACTGGATTCACCTCCAACTTCGCACCACTCAAAAGTCAATATTCAAGAAATGTGAGCTGGAAGGGAAATCAGATTTATTTGAGGTCTGGCCCCTAGAAAATGGAGAGCCCGTCACTCTCAATGCTCTGTCTGAGGGTACTTGGGGATTTTATAGAGTGGGAAGGAAGGACACAGGACAGTGGTCTGGAAGGCTACATGCTGAGTAGGGTCCTTGTCATCTCCCGTGGGTTCTTCCTGTGTCTCTCTTCAGAATCTTCAGATCTTTCCCTGTGAGGACGCCAGGCATGGAATTATTGCCAACTGTCCCACAGCATCACTTCAACTCAACTAAACATTTACAAAGATGCAGTTTCTTTCCAATCAAGATCTGTTCCTCTGGGGTCAGGTCACATTCCCTATGATTCCCATGCTATAGACTCCACT
>LZPO01035100.1:15973-37747 GCA_001675575.1 Neotoma lepida | reverse complement strand
AAAAGAAAGAAAGAAAGAAAGAAAGACACCTGAATTCAGTTTCTGGCCTCCATATACACACTTATAGACAAATGAACCTGTACGCACATGCATATCACACACACACACACACACACACACGCACTCACACACAGGAATTAAAGAGCCTCAAATGTGCCTGGGGTAAAGTAAATGTTAGACTGTTGTTCTGCTGAGAGGGCAAGCACTGGCCTTGAATTTAGGCCCCCTCCCTACCCATTTTGGCTGTAGAGATTGTGAGCTACTGTGGAGATAGGGCTGTGTGTGGTTCTTCCTGGCCACCATGGGCCAGATCCATTGGGTGGGACAGACCACTGTCTGGGAATTCTGCTTGTAGAAATCCAGGCCTTGGAGGCAGGCACCTTTTTCATGGACTGGGGACCAGTTGAGTTCTTTTATACTATGTCGGCTTTGTGATTTAACAAACATTTGCTGGCTTGCCCTGTTCTGTTGACAAAAGGATGTGTCAGAAATAACCCAGGTCTCTCATTGCCAAGTAATTGTGGAAGTTGCAGTCTAGCAGGCAATTCACCTGGGCATGGTGCAGGGCACTGGGTTAGGTGGTTCTGGAATCGGTTACAACATAAAGCAACGCTTTGGGCTTTGAGGTTACACACTGGGAGAATAATTCTGTACTTTCCAAGGCTGGATAAACTTCCTTTCTCTTACTGAGGGCAGTCCAAGCATAGTGAAACCCACTTCTGCAGTCTGAATTGAATTCCGTGCATACACCCTTGTTCCCACCAGATCAGGTCAAAATATGACCATCCTCTGCACTGGAGGTGTCCTCAGGTTTGGGGTTTCCACTTCAAACCAGAGGTGGACAAAATTGCAAGCACCTGCTTTGACCTCCAGCAAGGTCGTGAGGGCACCTGTAATATGTGTGGCAATGGCTCCAACTTTCAGGACTGTGTGGATACTCTAGGGGAACTTGTTCAACATTGCCATGGTTTGAGCTGTTGTAAACATGCCCCCTCCCCCAGTCTTCTGGTGTCTGGTGAGGTGGCATTTCTGGAGCATTGGCTTTCCTGGCCCCTGACATACAGTGTACTGAAGTGGCTGCACATCACATATGCCTCTGAGAGCCTGAGAACTGGGTTTGCTACAGCAGGGTAGAATTGAATTATCACTTGGTGCAGTCTCTTACATGTGTCTACAGGGACTGCCCAGGCATGCTGTCCTCTGGAGCAGCTGCTCAGTCTTGGCCTTTTTCTAGTGCTCCATAGCCACCTGTATAGTATCCACATGTGTACAGTGGCTGTCATGTGCACTGGGCTCCCTTCTCCACTCATGCTAGGGGGGAACAGAAATGGGAAGATTTTCATGGAGAATATCTTTCCAGTTTACCCTGGGTGAAGAGCACATTTGAAGGTCACAAACGGATACTGATGGCAAATCTGTACTGATTGGCANCTGCTGGTTTTATTGCAAGCTAGGTTTCCTTGTCAGCTTCTGGGGGCTACATATGGAGTTTCCTGCCCAGCCAGGCTCCCATAGCTTGGGGGTATCTGAGCAGTGAACTGGATTTGCCAGTCCCTATAGCTGAGCAGAAAGACCTTGAGCTGATAACAGTAATGGGCAGTGCATTCTGAGAATGTGACCAGACAATGACATTGAATGGTCTTTTGGGTGACACTCTGTGTATGCCTTTGGTCTAAGTGGACTGTATTTTGGATGAAGAAAGAATAGCATTGGGGAGCTGGTTGACTGAAGGCAGATGGACCTTACCAGAGCCCAAGACTGGATGCTCCTGTCCCTAGCTCACTACTCATAGAACAGTGCTAGGTGGTTTGTTCCTGACCATTGCAGGAATAATGTGCCTTGGGGAAGCCCTATAAGAAGTAGGGTATGGCCTTAGTCTTCCTTGAAGGCAGCCTCCCAAGGAAGGGTTCAGCCTGGGCTGACCTTCAGATGTCAGAGCCTAGGGTTGTGGGCGACAAAGCCTAGTGGTTACAGGAAGTACCTTTCTGCCTATGATTATGTGCACCAAAGCCCCGGACCTTTCATAAGACAAGCAGTCCCAGATAGGAGTAAATGTTGCTGGTGTGCTATCGTTCCTTGAAGCTAACAGCTTGGAGGTGGGTGATATAATATCATTGGAGGTTGGAGACAGCAGCAGCTCCACCTGCACTGTACCACTGAGCTCTGTTCCACCTAGCAATACCTGGGTATCAGTGCTTCAGTGTGGCCTCGCTGGTCCCTGTGAGGAGGGCAGACTCATCTCTGAGGGTTAGGCTGGGGAAGAAAGTGGCAGGAGAGCCAGGCCTTTGCATCTTATTTCTTGATTTTTGTCCTTTAAAAGCACTTCAGAGGGACTTGGGTGATGCTCTGGTTGCAAGTGTTTTACTGAACCCTAGAACCCACACAGAAATCTGGGTACCTCTTCATACTTGTAATTCCAGCACTGTTGGGAGATGGAGGGTGGAGACAGGTGGTTCCCTGGAAGCTCAGTGGCCAGTTAGATNAGTCTGTGTGTCAAAGTTCCAAACCAATGACAGACACTCTCGGACAAAAGGTAGAAGGTGCCTAAGGGCCCACAGTGGAGGTTAGCACATGCACTATACATGTGTATACCTACCTACAGCAGGAGCATGCACACACAGATACACACACACACACACACACACACACACACAGAGAGAGAGAGAGAGAGAGAGAGAGAGAGAGAGAGAGAGAGAGAAGGCACAGTGGAGCATATGGTGTACATCTCGTCGCAGCTGTAGAAATTTTACAATGTAGTTCTTAATGAATAACACATTCTTGGAGTTTCCCAGTCTTTAACTGCTGCACGTATGGTCTCATGTCAAGAAAAAAATGTATTTTCATGGGTTGAGTATTTACCCATCAGACTTTTGCGTCCTGTCTGAAACAGCTATAAAGCATAGCAAGATTCCCTTTTTGTGACTTTTGAAATCAGCAGAACACCCCTCACATCTCCAGAAAGGTCTGGTAGCTGACCACTGGTTCCATGTGAACCACTTACTTTCTTTCAAGTTAAAATACTTGGTGCTTGCCAGGCAGTGGGGCACACACCTTTAATCCCAGCACTCAGGAGGCAGAAGCAGGTGGATCTCTTTGAGTTCAAGGCTAGCCTGGTCTACAGAGCTAGTTCCAGGACAGCTAGGGCTGTTACGCAGAGAAACCCTGTCTCAAAAACAAAACAAAACAAAACAAAACAAAACAAAACAAAACCAAACAGAACAACAAAAACTTGGTGCTGCATTGGTCCTGGGGCTCTGCACACTGGATTGATGGACATCTTTACCTTGTGGGAATTAAAACATCCCTGTAGGCCACTCTGCCCCATTCATGGGCTCCTCCTTCTATGAGTCAGCCAAGCTGAGTGGATGCCCCCTCGACCCTTGGATTCCCAGCATACATGAGTGGGTACCTCCACACTCCTCCTTAGTTTCACTGGGTGCAATGCTCCGTGTTGTCTGAGTTCCTTAACTTGTGGGTACAGTAATGGATCTTGCCATGTGATCAGTCAGCCACAGGAAATGGGGCTGAGAGACAGGCACGTTTGAAAAATGAACTATATCTGGGCACGTCTGCACATGTGTGTAATCCCAGTACTTGAGAGGTAGAGGCNAGACGATCAGAAATTTAAAGTCATCTTTGGCAATATATTGAAATTTGAGGCCAACCTGGGCTATGAGACCCTCTCTTAAAAGACAATAGAAGGGGAGGGCAGGGAGAGAGGGGGGCTAAATGTCAAATGGTTGCCTGTCTGGAGAGGGTCACTTGTGGGGAGCTGAGGTTGAGAGGGACCCAGGAAGGCTTCTGGGGCTGGCAGAGTTCTGTCCTGACCCACTGCTATGGGGGTCCTTGTACCTGGGTTCGCTCACTCCAAAAGGGTTCTAATCCTTCCAGGTGACCCTTTTGTGTCACTTTGGGGATGAGCCTAATAGCACTGTTCAGAGAGGGCATCACTTTTAATTTTCAGTGCTGAACTCCCTGAAANCTTTGGGTGATTGAGGGCTTACCCTCAGGGGGGCTGTTCTTAACTGAGTGGATACTTCTGTCCCCCTCCCAGCAACGCCTCCCCATCTTTTAACACCCCCCCCAAAGGTTGTTCTGAGGAGAAGGTCACTGTTTTCACTTAAGGTCATCTAGGAAAACAGGTGATGGCCCCTCCCTATTTACGATGGATAGCTCCTGGAGGGAGGTGGAGTGACAGGTGTGGCCTGAGCAAGCTGCATCGCACCCGCTACAGAAGCTGGAGTTAACTGTATAAGGGGCCATTCCTGAGTGGCCCATGTTTCCCTTATGCTCTTGAGCAGAAGAGCCTTCCTGGTAGAGGGTAGAAAGCAGACCATGCTGGGCACAGTTGGGCTTTCACAGAAATGGCTTTTCTGAGTTGGTTTCGAAATGTTTTATTCTCATTGAATATGCAATGAGAATATGCAAAGTCCTGCATAGCTCCTGCATGCCAGTCTGGTCACTGGCCTGGCAGCTGCCTTCCAGACCTTGTGCCTGGTTGAACTGGGCCAGGCAGTCCTGGCTGGCATTGTTCCACATGTTGTGAGCAGCTCTAGCTGTACCACTGGTGTTTCTGTTTAACCATCTAAAACTGTTTTGGCTGATTTGCTGCACCTGGGAGCTATGGCTTTTTGTGGCATGTGTTGGGTATGATACCAGGATCTCTGAAATGGTAGGGAACCCTATTCTACTGAGCTACACCCCAAGCCTGCCCCTAACATTTTAGTTCAGTTCTCCCGGGATGAGTATTTGATTGCTAACAGTTTTTCACTAGTCTTTCATTGAAAACGTACAAAGTCCTGAAAGGAAGAACTGTGACTTCCTTCATGTTGGTATTCTGAAACTCCTTGCTCAAAGCTTCCTGTGTCTACCCTGGGAATTTACCGTATTTCCTTGGAGCCAAACTCAAGCAAGGAAGCGTTATCCTCCAAGGTTGGACTGCAAGGGTTCCCCACGTTGGGTCGTGGGACAGACCTGCCAGCAGGTCCAAAGAGGCTGGGGCTGGGCAGGCCAAGCCTTGTCCNAGAGGCCAGTGATCATCTTGGGTGGAATTAACCTCAGGGTGCACAAAGCCCCAAAGGACAGCTCCCCCTGGCTAGCCATGGATCATTCATTCCCTGGGCTAGGTTAGCAGCCTGACTTGGTCAGGGCTGGGTGCCCCATCACCAGCGCTGGTAGGGGTGCTGAGCTGCAGACAGGCTGAAAGGGGCTGTGATCTGTGGGGCGTTGGCAGAAGAGCCCCTACGGGAGTTTGGAGTGAGAATAGGAGAACTGAAACTGAGGAAGTGGTGAGTGACCCACTCTTGGAGGGCAGGGAGCCTGTGCTGTGAGTAGGGGCTGGGGAGGCGGGATGCGGTTCTGCGGAGCGGGACTGGAGTCTCCCGGTGCTGAGGGAGGTCTGCTTCTGTGGGCAGTTCATTCGGCGGTGGCCTCTAGAGACTGGGTTTGTGGGTGCGNAATTCTTGAGGGTACAGTGTTCTGGAATGGTAACCCAGGGGCTATGGCCTACAGGGGCGGAGTTGTAGGAGGGCGGAGCCTTAGGTGGGCGTGGTCATTTGGGAATCCGCCCGGCCCCGCCCCGGCCAAACTTTTCCTGGGCCGTGGGGGCGGGCAGGTGAGATCACGTGGTGGCCGGGGCGTGCCTGGCCGACCCCGCCCCTACGCCGGAGTCCGGCGGCAGCAACGGAGCAGAGGCGTGTGGCTGCAGCGGACAGAGGAGTCTAGCGGAGCCATGCCCACGAACTTTACCGTAGTGCCGGTAGAGGCGCGCGCCGACGGCGCCGGGGACGAGGCTGCTGAGCGTACGGAGGAACCGGGGTCCCCCGAGAGCGCGGATCCTGCCTGCCCTACCTCGGGTGAGCTTGGCGGCACCTGCCGCGGGACAAAGGCAGAGGCTGGGCCCTCCAGCCGCCGCTGGGCCGCTTTGGCTCGTGGGGTGGCAGCGGCCCGCGGCGTGTAGCGAGGTGATGGGAAGGGGGTCAGGAGGGCCAGCCGGTGCCTGCCTGGCTCAGAGGAGTGACCCGGGACCCAGAGAGGATTCTTGGACTGGTGTTCGCTGGTCCTGTTCGTTCCGTCCCTAGAATTCACTACCCTGTTCCTCTCTTGGGTTGCCTGGGGAGCATAGTCCCTCTGTTGGCCTGGCTCGGTCAGCCCTGGGGGCGCGGTCTCCACCTCTCTGCATGGCCTGTCTGGAGCACCGAGGCTTGAGCACCGGAAACGACTTGGTCTGGCAACTCTGACGGGACTAGGGAGGAGTTGCAGAGCTGCTGGAGGTACCTGTGGAAAGGGGAAGAAGGCCCAGGTGCCTAGGTAGCACCTGGGAAAGCTCGAGGTACAGACCCCTGGGTGGGTGGTCTCATTGGCACAGGGTTTCCTCTGGGCCTGTTTTGCTTTGCTCCAGGCCGGCCCAGGGCGGTCGTCTAATAAATCCGACTAGGATCCCAGATCTGCCTCCTCTGACCTTGGACCAGCCAAACTTCCCTTGGGATCTTAGAGGAAGGACAGAGGCCTGTGTAAGCCCTGGGGAGGGGGCTGCGCTTTCTGGGCGCGGGCTTCTCTTTGCTGCTCTTTGTTCCCAGGATCCGGAGCTCTCTGGCACTTTCACTTTCCGCAGGGTGAGGATGGGCCTGGGAATCTCTCTCCATCCTAGCTCCAAGAACCCAGCTTCGCATCTGCTGATGGCAAGTCACCTTGAACTGGTTGCTTCCTTTCTGTTTGGACTCTTCTCTAGACCTAGATCCTAACAGGCCCTTTACTCGGGCTGTTGAGGTGACAGTACCCAGCACAGACTCATAGCTGCAGCTGGCCTTGCACATGTCCCCCATGTCTGCCATTGGAGACTCAGGCTCCAGGCTCTGGGTCTGGAAGGAAGAGGGTGCAGTTCTCAAGAGACGACTCTTTCATATGACCTCAAAGTTTTTGCTGCCCAGTATATAGGCAGGAAAAGCTGTGCTTCCTCTGGTCACACTTTGAGGAGCCTGCAGACACAGGCTAGGCGTGCTGGCCAGGAAGTGACTTAGTTCAGGTCAGCCACCTGCCCATCTCACTCAGTGACCTTTTCCATGGGGTGCTCGACTGTTGAAGCTCTTTCTCTGCATAGACAAAGCACGCTATGTCTCAGGGCTGCTGCCTGGCTAAACACATAAAATCAGTTCAGAGGGAGTCCGAATCTAGAAGCCCAGATTCAGTGTCCTCCAGTTAGGGAGGTGTGGAAAGAGGGTGGACAGCATCACAGTGGTCCTCAGAGTAGAACCCCAGCAGCCCTTCCTGGTACCCGGTGGCCTGAGGCAGACAATTCCAACACATCTGCTGACATCCAGTATGATTAGTGTCTCAGCCAGAGGTAATTTTCCTTTTGATTCATTTTTTTCCCCCTCTGCTATCAGGGCCCTTAAGTAGTGCCTGAAGTCAGGGCTGAGGATTCAACTTCTCTAAGGCAAGTAACTGTTAGGATTCTTANTGCCTGCACATGTTGAGGCTAACAGGAGGACAAGCAGGCACTTTTAATTTAATTTATTAATTGTTTTGAGACACGGTCTTATGTAGCCTTAAACTAAATATGTAGCTGAAGATGACCTTGAACTCCTGATCCTGGTGTCTCTACCAACTGCTTGTATTACAGTAATGTGTTGCCACACCCACTTTTTTTTTTTTTAAATATGTTGCTGATTGGTGTTGAACCAGGGCTTGGTACATGCTAGGCAAACACTCTACCAACTGAGCCACATCCCCAGCCCAGGGTATGTGTTTTAATGATCCTTTTATGGTCTGAGTTGAACTTGAGTAACTTGGCTGGGCTCATGTAGAGCTTGCAGTTTTGTTGTCTAAGCACTTCCTATTTCTATAAAGATGTTTTTGGAAACTTCAGCCACTGTACCATGACAGGGTGAATGTGCTGTATTCTCAAGTCTGCTGGGTTTTGTCCTGTTTCTAACAGGAGCTTCAGAACCCAGCCAGNGGTGGGAAAGGGACCTCACACTTGGGTGTTGGTGGGAGAGTCCTGTACAGGCAGGAAGAAGGTTTCCCAAAGGTCTGTTGTGTGGATCTACACCATGTGTATGGGCAACAGGCCAGGGCCAACTTGCCAGATCACGGGAGTCACCACTGTATACTGCAGTCTTNTCCTGCCTCCTAAGCAGATCCCTTGACAGTCTTTGGAAGTATTGTTTTCTGGACCTGTGTACTGCATGTTACTTGTGGTGAAGTGAGTTTGGGAGACCTCATCAGGTGTGCCTACACAGATCCAAGCTGCAGAGGAACTGGGGTCTTGTAGGTGTCTTTGGGACCAGAATGAGGGTCTGGCAAGGCTAGGTCTGTCGAGTCTGCCTAGCAACCTCTTCAGTCTGTAAATATGTGGCAATAGGGAGCCAGCTGCCCTCTTGAGCCTCATGCAGCTTCTCCCAGAGAAGCAGATACCNTGAGGGTAGGAAGTAGAACTGTGCCTGGTCCATACAGTAGGCTGTCTTAACCTTGACCTCACTGCTGCTGTGTGACCCAGGCAAGGCCTGGGCTGGCAGTTTAGTGGCAGAAATGAAGTTGGACCTCTTTTCTAGATAGTGTGTGTCTACTTTTAAAGTCCTTGGCCNCATATGAGGATCCTTCCTCCCAACCCATATAAAGTGAAAATTGATTGGGCAAGGAGAGGGGCAAGTGTGGAAAATATGACGCTCACATTTTTTACTTCCTCAGTTTTCCTTCTCCTGGTTTCCACTCACAAATGGCCCTGCACTTAAGCGTGTGTTCTGGAATCACTTGGGATTGTGCCCTCAGGACAGGGATCGCGCCCCTTAGCCTTTCTGCAGGACAGAAGTAGTTGGACCTGGATTATATTTATTGTGAAATTCCTCTAGAAGTGGAAAAGGCATGTGAATTCTAGGTGTTATGTTGGAATATTTTCAGTGTGTAGGAGCAGAGAGGACACTGCTTAGGGCCAGGACACTTCCTGTCTGGCCTCAGAGTAGAGCATCATTAGATCTCAAGACTCTGTGGGAAACCATGTCAGGGAAGGTGAAAGGCCCCTGGTGAAGTGTCCCAGGACTAGGAAAGGAGTTTCCACAATGGACTCTTGCTGGATTTATTGCAGGGTAATCACTACCTGGTAGTCCATCCACTCCNGGTCAAAGCTGACGTCTGTGCAGGCTTCCTTCCAGTCCGGTTGCAGGTCCNCTTTCAGGTTCCATCCACGTGATTTCATGCTCTGTAGCTGACTTCATCTGAGTTACCTGGGGACATCTTACTTCCCTCTGTAGAGGTGACCCTGTCCACTGATATGATACACTGACTGAGGCAGCCTGAGTCACCTCAGGCTTTGTCCTATGTGGGGGTTGAGTGTAGGCTGGGCAGTGGATAGTGTTGTGTGTGTCCCTTGGGGCTGCTGCTGCTAGGGTAGTGAAANGATTCTCTGCCCGCTTGGCCATGGGGGTCACGGTTGGGACATGAGGATTCAGACAACAGTACAGTTAGGAAATGGACTGAGCATGAGACTTTAGGCTCTGCCCTGCTAGGCTAGGACAGGAACCAACAGCCTCATCCTGGGATTTTCAAGAAAGGATATATCACACTGATGCTATATCACACTGATGCTGGAGATCCACACAGGGTCTGGTGAGCATGGACTCCAGCACCGTCTTGCCAGGAATCCTTGAAGGTGGGGCTGAGCATGTGAGCGTGGACCCTAATACCATTTTGCTGGGAGTTCTTAAAGGTGGGCTTGAGGGTCATTTACAGAGATAGCAACAGCTGACATGTGTGGAATCAGAATAGGAGGGGAAGCTTGAATTCTGTGTACCTTTTCAAACCAAAGATGGCGCTGGAGTTATTGTTCAGTGGTAAGATGCTTGCCTTGGGGCCATGGGTTTGATCTCCAATATTGTAAGACAAAGCTGTACAAAACAGCTAGAGGAAACAAAGGATCTTACTGAGCAGGTGACTGCTGGGAACCCAGATGGTTGTGGGCTGTATCCTACCTCCTCCCANCTNTATCCATGCAACAGGCCCTTCCCATAGGAAGCAGTGGTACAGGTGTCAGCACCCTGTTATCTTGCCTAGCCCGTGTTCATGTGTGTGAGAATACATATATGCACTGTGTGTGCATATGAGAATAGAGGGTCTGGTTCCTCCCCAATAGAAGGTCACATGGTATTGGGCATTGTCCTTTTCTATGGTCAGACTGCTACTAAGTGTTTGGGTATATCTCTTTCTGATGTGACCTTCAAGAGTGATGAGGCACCTGTATGTTCTAAGTCTGACTTTTTCCCCAGCCATTATTATTATTATTATTATTTTTAATGTGAGGACCTCCTGGACCTGGAAATGCTGGAAATATGTCCTTTTCTGGAATGTTGCCCAGGCTTCTTGACCACTCTGCTGGGTGAATATCTGAATTGCTCCAAGGGGTTGAAGAAACAGCTCCTGTGGTGAAGGGCCCTCTAATGGCCCAACATAATGCCATGCCCCTTAAGGCCAAGCAGACTTGGGCTGCCTGGGGACTGGGCATTGCAGTCACATTGATCTCAAAAAGTTATCTACTAAGGCTGTGCCCTTCTTGGGCCTGGTGCATCTGTGTCCAGATGGATTCCCTGCCTCATCCTGGTACAATAGGAGCCTAATATGTTATATGGTACAATATGTGATGGAGAGTGAGCTCTGGGTGTCAAGGAGATAAATGCAGGATGCTGAGGATGCTGATATATTACTTGCAGGAGCAGTGGGAAAGTGGGCATGCATTCCTTGGGACATGGGGAACAATGAGGACCCTTGATAGGGTGTTCGAGGGATGGATGTGAACCACTTACCAGTATGGCAGTGACAAGCAAGCAGTTGGGCTTCCAGAAATGCAACCTTCTATATAGCCTTAGAGGACATGTGAAGGGCTGAGGATAAGCTTATCTTTTGATGATTAGTCAGAGTAGCCACGGGGTGCTGAGGTGGCTGGGGGAATTCCTTGGGAAAGATGGCCTTGAGCTTGGCGGGTAGAGCCCTGTGTGCAAGTGTGTGCATGCCACAGGGCCTAAGGCAACTCCAGTAGAGCAGGGTAGGGTCTCCATGAATTGTAGTGTGAAGAGGCTTCCCTTAGAAAGAAGCCAGCAGTGGGTAGCATTACTGAGTGACTGCTGAGTTGTGTGTCCTTAGCATACCAATTCACCTGTTCGTGCTGGGTGTGGTCCTGTGGAATTATCTGCAATTTCTAGTACACCACAGGTGTTGTATATGTAATCTACGAGCTGCTTTGGGTGTTAGACTCTAGCTGAGGAGCAGCAGACATAGGCAGCCACATGCACAGACACAGCATCACCTTCTGAGCCTGGAGAGAATCCCTATCTTATCTTTTGTTCTGTACACAGCTGTGGGAGAACACTAGGAACCATGTCACTCTCCTTCTGTGAGTGGTGTTCATGGATTTCAGGGTGGTTTTCCTTTAGGTAGATGACCCCAAGTGTCCCTTACTTGGAGTTGTGTGGCTTGTGTACCTATCCTGTGGTCAGGAAGAACATTCAGAAAGAGGAGGTGCCCAGAGAGAAGGAGAGGTTTTGTCCAGGGTACAGAGGCAACACTGGAACTTTCAGCAATATCTAGCTTGATGGGACCTTTCTGCACCNTAGCAAACATCTCAGACCTTAGTAGGAGTTTTGGCCACATCCAAAAGACCCATTTGGGAACTGTCACTCTCTGCCTGCCGGACAGTGAGTGAATGGAGGGAGGGGAGGTCAAGGAGTAAAGATGCCCTTGCCAGGACCTCTGCCCACTAGAAGTAGGGCCTGGTATACTGCTAGATCTGACCAGGGAATGTCATGGCAGGCCTATGTTCCGGTGTTGAGGGGCAGTGACATTGGGCCAGGGCCACTGTCTTCTGGTGCTTTAGACAATGGCTCCCTCTTGTTAGCTGTATAGTTGGGAGCAATGTGGGGTCAGACACCCAGTAGTGTAGCAGGGAGTACAGCTGGCTGGGCTGCTTGCAATTCCTGTTGCTCTCCAGACAGTAAGCCCTNCCTTTGCAGGCAGAGGGCAAAGTTTGGTGTTCACTGTTAAGTATTAACTACTATTCCCAAGCTCCCGTGGTCAGGCNCTGGCCAAGTGGCTGGGTGGAGTTCTCCGTCATTCAGAGTGACAGCTGCATTGGAGTAGCTATTGGAGTGTGAGTCCTGCTGGGCTAGGCCTTTCAGAGGGAAGACTTCTCTACCCAGAGGCAAGGGAGCCCTGTATAGACAGGAGTAGATGACATTCAGGAGTAGGCAGATATCTTGGGGCTGTGAGTGACTTGAGGTGCCAGGTCCTAGTGAGTGCTGACTCTGGGTCTCCACCCGGGATCACTCATAGAAAGGTTACCACCTTCCTTTATGCAAAGGAGGGAAACTGCCGTTCATGATAGGGTCTGGGCTGTGCAGATAAGCAGGCCCACCTTGGTGATGAGGCTGCCAGCTCTCTCTCCATGTGTATGTCCATGGTAGCCAGGCTACAGGCAGGTGTAGGGTATCTAGGTTTTTTTTTTTTTTTAAGATTTATTTATTTATTAAGTATACAGTGTTCGGCTTGCATGTATGCATGCAAGCCAGAAGAGGTCACCAGATCTCATTACAGGTGGTTGTGAGCCACCATGTGGTTGCTGGGAATTGAACTCAGGACCTCTGGAAGAGCAGTCAGTGCTCTTAACCACTGAGCCATCTCTCCAGCCCCGGGTATCTAGGTTTGGAGGTTCTGAGTGGTAGTTATGGGGGTCCCTGGGTCTGCGTTGCTGAGTAAGCATGTCAGTTGCCCCCTTTGGCTGGAAGTTTCTATAGAATCATGTCCCTGCTAAGTAAGGGCCTGTGCTACTGGTGCTGGCATCGGGGTCTGGGATGCCTGCAGGTGGGAGACAAGACTGGCACCACCAGCCAGTCGCTGGGGTGCCTAGGCTGTTTCCCCCTTCTTGAGTAGGTTTGTTTTAAGAAAACTGTTGGGTCGGGGTGTAGAGGTGGGCTGATATATTGGGATACAAGCTGGCAGTGTCACTTCTGGATCTGATAGTCTCAGAACTACACAAGCACCTTGTGTGACTCACAGCCTTAAGAGGGAAGGGTCTAGGGACTCTAGGGAGGAAGAAAGATGGCAACCCAGACCTGTGTTTTCACAATCAGACACACTTTTGCTCCCTTGCTGGTTTGAGCTGCTCCACACTTTCAGTGCTGGGCCTTGGGNGTTGCCGTCTCTGGTCTTACGGCAGCCTGATGTCTTAGATGTGTGTCCTCTTTAGGGTGATCCACTTCTCAAGATGGCAAATGACTCCTGAGCATTTCTTTGTGCTTCAGTTTTCCTCACCAGGACCTGGTCTCTTTAGGTGGCTGTGACCACTAATCTTTTGGCCCATCCTTCTATGGGTCTCTGGCGCCAGCAGGCTGGGCCTGGCTTTCAGGGAGGCCCAGCAAACATCTGATGGTCACTGGGGAGGGCTGAGTGTTCTGGAGGTCAGAGGAGAGAGTGCCAAGTGGCTCTTGGGTTTCCCTTTTCATTTAATGGAGGGACTTGACCACAGCCCAGACAAGTTTGTAACTGAAGCTGCCCCTGGGAGGGTCTAACTGGTATCCTGCAGGGGTGCTGATCCAGGCACAGGCCCTGTCCTCTGCTTTGTCTTTGGCCTCTTGCACCTGGATGTGTGGGGAACAGCATGCCCCTTCTCAGCTCTGATGCTGCTCTGGTTTCTGGGGAAGGGAGGCTGGGTGATATGTTGGAGAGTGAGGTCACCAGAAGCTGCCTTCCTGAAGGGCATGTCTTTTAGATTGAAAGTCCCAGACCTATATACTGCCTACACAGCTTCTAGGGCTGTGGTCCCATAGATGCCTAATGTCCTAATGAAGGCTCCGACTTCTTGTGGCTTTGTGTGGGGTGTATATTGCCATGCAGATGAACAGTGGGGATGTTTGTGTGCATATGTGTGCACGTGTATATGCATATTACGCACAATAAATGCAGTGTACATGTGATTGTCATGGTGTATACTATGAATGGATGAATACACGTGTATATATGTTAGTGTACATGATACACATTTGTATGCATATGCATGTGTATGTTTGTACACTCATGCAGTTATATATTGTGTGTACTGTGTCAGAAATAGTATAATTATGGTGTGTCAGGCTCTGACTACTTCTCTGCATTGGCTANATCTCTGCAGANAGCCTTTTGGATGGCAGGCTGCAAAGCTCCTCTGCTTCCCCCGGTTTTAGGCTGGTTTGAATTTCAGATTTTTAATAGCCTATTGGAGGAGATGCCTACCCAGGCTTCCTGCTAAGGACCTTGTAAGTGGACATAAGGAATGCCAATGACCTTGTGGACCTCTTTTGGGGCTAGTCCTATCTATTCCAGAGTAGGAGGTGGAACAGGCTTGCAGCATTGTTTGGGAGCCTTGCCTCACCTGCTTCCTGGTCCTACAGATCTNTTTAGTGTTCCTCTGGGAATCTTTGCTCTTCTGAGCTATGTGAGACATATGGTACTACTGGGTTGGGGTGAACAGGAGAGTGGACAGCTAGTTGTGCATATGGGTGCTAACCAAGGTTTCAGGGATTCCAGCCACCTGGGCCTTGGACTTGCTCATGCATTTGGTTTGCCAGCTTCTGCCAAACCTGGACCTGTTCCCGTGGATCCATGTGGAAAGAGGCTGCCTGCCACTCCGGTGCAGGTGTTCTAAGAGGCTAGGATGCCACTAAGTGTGTGGGTGTTATCAGGGCAAACGTGCCTCCACCTATTCACCAGAGTCCCATTTGCAGCTCAGCATCAATGCAACATCAGCCTTGAAGTAAAGAAAGGGTGTTGCTTTGCGGGAAGAAAGTTTGGCTGGGCCTGAGTACCAAGGAAGCACTCTAAGCCACTAACTTCAGAAGTTCCCACACTGTGGTGACTCCATCTCCTCTGAATCCTCCGGGTGACAGAGAGGCCAAGTGGGAAAGGGTGGGGCCTGTTCCCTGAAGGACGCTTCACAGTTCTCTACTGGACTTTACTGTCCTGAAAACCTGAGATAGGAGGCAGGGGTTGGAGGAATGTGCATGGAAAATGCCACAAGAAGTAAGTGGCCCTCTTGGGCTGGAGTTGTTGTGGGTGGTTCTTGTTTCTCAATATCTCCTTTGTTTTCTTTTCAGAATGTGTTGTTGTTCATTCAGCCAGCAATTTGCTGTTAAAAGTGGGAAGGCTGTCAGCCTGGGGCCTATCAGTCAGACGGTGGCTTGCTCTCATCAACTATGCTCTGTAGTCTGTCACACTGGCCTGGATTTTCCAGGTTGCTGGATTTTTAGGATGCATTAAGGTTCAGAAAATCTGGAGGGCAATCAAGAGCCAGTGGTCGTTCTTTGACCTTCAGGGCCCTGGGACTCTGGAACCCGTTCTAGCACATTAACCATTTCACAGCACAGACACCAGGGAAAGTTTATGGTGGTGTTCCTGGGTCTGGCCAGGGTGTCCTTAGGAGGCCAAAAGACACCTTGAGATTACCCAAGGTGGAGCTCCATTTTGTTGTGGGTGCTTAGTAGCTAGCCCTATCAGCTAAGCTGTTTGCCCACCTCCACTCCCAGGCCTCTGTGCACAGATTGGGTTCCTCTTGACCCATGTCCCATCTCCAGTGTTGCTAGGCTGGGTAGACTTTCCGCCTACACTTGATGGCAGGAGAGGGAGGAGGCTGCTGGACTTTGCAGCTGGCTCTACTGGCCAGCCTACTCAGCTGACCAGGGGATATGGCTCTGAGTCTCAGAGGTTGTTTTCCACCCTTCCCTTGAGCCATTAAGGAATTGGTGGTGACACCTTGGAACCCTGCCCCAGGAAGGATGGGGGTAGGAGGAGGGCAGTGTGTTGGCTACAGTCAGTGGAAGAGGCTATGTCTGGGTCATGCTGTTGGGAATGGGTCTGGGGGCCTGCCAGGTTGTACCTGGCTTTTCCTACTAAGATACCACTCTTCAGGGAGCAGTCTGGGAGTGGGGATTCAACTTGNTGTCTCAGAGCAGATTGTGGGCTGAGGGCCAGCAGTAATTCTGGTCCTGCCTGTCTGTACCTATGAAACTTGGCTGAATTCCACAAATACCTGATGTTTGTTTGGTGAAGAGGTTATCTCCTCCCATGCCCAGGACCCTGACCACCTCTGGCCTATGCATACACCTCTCTTACATACATAGTCCGATTTTCTGAAGGGACAGGGTTCCTGAAGCCTGAAGCCTGTAGTCCCTCCTTCAATGGGACCTGACTCTTGAGACTGCTGCAAAAGGAGGGCACTGTGCATTTTGTTACCTGCTAGCTGCAAAGGGATGCTGTATTTGCATGCCTTCGAGGAATCCATTAAGACATATTTGAGAAGCTAGACCTAAGGTTGGTCTAGACCTAAGGACAAGGTCTTAATGGGGAAGTGTTTGAGGGGTTTCTAAGTAGGAGATGGGTAAGTGTAGGTCTTTGTTAAAAGTCAGCAAATTTGCATTTTCATAGGTGAGTCATATCCAAACACAACCTTAGGTGGCTTTTCCGGGTATTGTGCTTGCAACTATCTTCAGCCATGTTAGTGCACTTTAAAATGCATCAGGCCTCAGCTGAACATCTATAAAGCAGGGACAGTCTATAGCTGGTGGACATATGTGAGCAGTTATCCCTAGGCTAACATAGCATCCCCACATAAGGTNTCAAGGTGGAAAACTAAGGTGAAGCCTTTTCTTCAAGTTGAAACACATCCTTGTAGTCTTCNTGATAGAGGTCAGAGTTGGTCAAAGTTTTGTGCCTCTTACCTGTCTTCCTGAAGCATTTGATCTGCTTATAAGAAAGCTCCGTGATCTCTGTGGGCCTAGAGCTNTTGTCTGGGCTAGGCNCACTGACCAGATGGTATTGGTTATCATGGGAGGCCCTGGAGTGGCTTTTCCTCTGTGAAGAACTGCAGCCTCTGAGGATAGGTGGGCTTGTGGGCAGTGTCCATAGAACTGCCAGACCTTGTGTGGTNAGGAGAGGAGCGAGTGACAGTGGCCAAGCCCCTTTATGTCATGGACAGGATGCCTAGAAACNCTGACCATCCAGNTCAGCAACAGGGTGTGCATCAGATGGGTTCCAAGGTTGTCAGGTTGTTGAGGTGGCTAAACAGGAGCTGGGACTCCCTGGGTGCCAGGCAGAAATGATACACTCCAGCCTGACCTACTGATAAGACTGTGAGTCTGTGATGGAACTAGTTACCACATAGAGCCATGATTCTGGAGGGTGTCTGTTCATTGATGCCTAGGGTTCTGTGGGGTTTCCATGTTTTCCATTGATGTTTTACCTACATGTATGTATGTATACCACATGAGTGTCTGATGCCTGTGGAAGCCCCAAGAGGGCATTGAATGTTCTGGAACCGGTGTTACAGATGGTTGTAAGTGACCTTGGGGGTACTGGGAATTGAACCCTGGTCCTCTGGAAGAGCAGAGTTTTTAGTGTCNTGATCCTGTTCCAGGAATCCTCAGTATATCTAGTTGTCCATAGCTGTGATAGTTTCTCACACTTATTTCTGATAACTTGACATTCCTGGGAGTGAAGTCAGGCATACTGGAGAGTTCCCTCTGTGGGGATCATGTCGCATTTCCCGTCTGGGTCTGGGTCTGGGGAGGAAGGATTTAGGGGATGAGACCTGTCTTCTGGTCTCATATTGGGTCATTCACTGTCCCAAGATTCATCACTGTGGTTGTTGTCTTGGTCACTGGACACAGATGTCTGAGGCCCCCCTCTACACTGTCTCCACTCTAGGAATCTCCCTTAGAGAGTTGGCTGCCCCTGTCTCTTCACTGAGTCCCCCACAGTTTGCCTCGTAGCCTTGGCTTTGTTTTTTTTTTTTTTTTTCTTCAACAAGTGACATGAGACTTATGGATACTCAGGGTCTTCTGTCCTCCTCTGGTTTCTGTTCAGGCCAGCTGCCCCTGAGTGGTCCTTTGTTGCTGAGGCTTCAGCTGGCAGGTTATAGCTATTACACAGGAGACAGGCTTTGGCTGCCAAGTGGGACACTGAGGGATTCTAGAGTCACTGGCTGCTGGAGCTGCCTGAGACCCTCACACATGGCATCTTAAAGGCCACAGGACACAGATGTCAGAAAGTAGCTGCACGTGACACAAGAGAGGCCCAGTACCATCTGTTAGGAACCACCAGTTGTGTCTTCCTGGGAGTCTGGCTGNCTTCCCTCGGTTTTGAGGTTCTTTGCTATTTCTGCAATGGACTCTATACTAATTTCATATATAATGTTGCCAGTGCAAGCACCAGTCACCTGGAAAGCTTGACAGAATTACATGCCTTCGTGAGGAACCTCCATGGTTGATGGCATCCTCTACTGTTGTCATTTTTTTTTTTTAATTGTTGCTGCCTTTTAAGCCATAGGCTGTCTGAATCAGCAACTGCAACTCCAACCACTACCAGCAGTGGTTAGGCTGCAAGAGCCGCAGCCTGAGAGAATTCTGTTCCCTCAGGCACTGACTCTTTGAAAGCTACAAGGGAACTTAACTAAATCTCTACCCCTTTAAAGAACTCAAGATTCAAAGGTTAAGGTGGAATTCTGCTCCTCAGAGAGGCTGAATAACAAGTAGTTCGCCCCCTCTCCTTGCTTGCATCCTTCAAAAAGCCCTCGTGTTTCTCCTTGTCCCTACTTAAAACCCTTCTCCACCTGGTTCCTCCCTACCACTTCCTGTCAGCTAGTTGCTGACTCAGCCTCCTGACCGCAGGTGAATTTTATTTAATCAAACACATATTTGCGTCATTAAACAAATGTTCCAGAGCATAAACAAAAGTAACACACCTTAAAATGTTATAACACTCTGAAGGAAAATGGCCTCAGTACCTTAGGTCCTCTTTTCTGTGTGGGTCTGTGGGCTCAGAAGCTCTGGGGACTTGCAGCAGATACATGACAGCTGAGCTGGAGTTGTGTCTTCCTAGGAGTCTGGCTGGCTTCCTTTGGTTTTGAGNTTCTTTGCTGTTTCTTCACCTTTTCTGTTGTTTCCATGAGCAAGGTTTGCAGGGAGGAGAGGAGTGCACCTGTAGCTCACATGTTCTATTTTGGATTTTATAGCTGAAGATCCTTGCTTTAAGATCTTATTTGTCATGTTTCTTTTTGTTTGTTGGTTTTGTTGTTTGTTTTTGTTCTTGTTTTGTGAGATAGGGTCTCTCTATGTAGTTCGGCTGCCATTCTGTCTCCTCATTCTTCATTTAGAGGGAGTGCATGGCTTTGTAATTTTCTAAATTTTGATGCATCTCAGCTATGGAGGGTCTGGGCTCAGCTTGCCCTGACTTCCACGGGAGCTCTTTNTAGTTCTGTCATGGAGTAAATGGTAGGCCATTGTCACCTGGGTGTGAAATAGACGGGCTTTTAAAAGTATTTCTGTAAATGAGGGAACTTGATCACTTCTAATCCATAAGTGTGGAGGTTCATCAGAAATGAGTTTGTCTTCCTATTGTGAAAGAGAGGCTGGTTTTGTTAGAGAGTTAGCCTTGTGATCTTGTGATCTGACCACATCTTATCCACAGGTGTAGAGAGGCTTCTGGCTTCTCCCAGCTGGTGGTGAGGCCTGTGTTTACGTGCTTGGCTGGCAGTGGATACCTGATCTAATGTCCATGCCTCATTATGCCATCCCTCTGGCTCCATGGCAGCTGCATACTCAGCTGTCCTCTGCCTAAGATGCTTCTAGTTGTTATGAATGTGTAGTCTGACTGAGAGAGATGCTACCTCAGGTGAGCCTTGGTGCTCAACAGTTTTCAGCTCTAGTACAACTCAGAGCCCTCAGTACAGCTCAAGGCCTGGCAGATCATGAGTGGTGATATGAATTCTGGTGATGTATTTTGCTCTTTTTTAAGGTTTTGTGTGTGTGTTTGTGTGTTTGTGTTGCACACTCATACATTACTTTGATAAGCAATAAAATGAAAAGTCAGAGGTACAGAAGCCACACAGTATGAGCCACCATAGTGGATGGCTCTCTGCAAGCCAGGTTGAGGCTGTGTGTCATGTCCACCCCAGTCTCCCCAGGCTTTGTTTGTGTCCTTATATTTTTTCCAGCTTTAGCAGCCTTGGCCATCCTGTACGGTCATCCCATTGAACAGGCTGTTTAAATGTCATCTAGTCTTCAGCTTCACAAGTATCTTGCCACCTCATGAGTGCAGGGCACCAGTGCCACCCCTCCCGGGAGTGTTGGTCAGGCTATGGGAGTGATGTTTCTTTAGGTGAGTAAGTGTTGCTGTACCAACAACAAGTGTTGCTGGGCCAAGGGTCAGATANGTTTCTTGAGAACATCAGCTATGACTGCTCAGAATGACATCATAGCTGCACTTTGTGAAAGACCCAGGCAGGTGACTCCTAAACTCAGGATATGGGTGTGGGCTGGAGGAATGGTTTCTGAATAGCTCTTGCCCTCTGTGTCCTTCCATGTCGTGCCCCTCCTCCCCGGGGACTGGCAACTTGAGCTGAGCTCAAGGTGAGCAGCAGAGACTTTGTTCAAGGTCATGAGCTTGAGTTGGCTCCATCTGAGCATCTGAGGTAGAATCTGAAACCCNGTCTCCTAACCCTCTGGAGGGCTGCTGGTCTTTGAGTCACACCCTAGTCCTCTGTGTCCTTAGAGCTAATGACACCAGAGTGTGCTGCATTTTGTATTTGCTGCTTTTTGTTTGTTTCCAGAACANGTTCTTACTATGTAGCCCTGGCTGGCCTGCAACTTGCAATGAGGCCCGGCTGTCCTATAACTCACAGAGCTTTTATCTGCCTCTGCCTCCTAAATTCTGGAGTTAAGGCTACCACATCTGGCTTCTTTGACCCTGGTATTAACTTATTTCCAGACATTAGAAAATTGTAAGAATGCAAAGAAATTTCTCTTACNCTTGGCCTCTCTGCATGTGGCATTTTCCCAAGTTGAAATATTCTTTCTCTTTCTCTTCTCCTGTGTCTGTCTCTCACACACTTATTTCTTCCTAAACTGAACTGTTTCAGGGTATGCAGAGGCTGTGAGGCCCTTTTGGGGGTATACATTCCCCAAAGAGCACATATTCTTTCAGAATCTCTATAGCAGTTACCAGATGAGAGAATTAGCGTTCGTATGGCAAACATCTCATTTGAGTTTTACCAGGTCGTAGCCTTGTTATGTCACCACAAAAAGCCTGCTATNCTGCCTCATTCTAGAATTTTCCTGTCTTACCTCTGCTTTCTAGGCAGCAGGAACAGCAGGCTTGCGTCTGTGAGACCTACAGTCTGGATAGTGGCATGGTGGGAATACCCCACTGATGCATAGGATCCAGGAGTGCTTATTGTCCATCTGTCCTTTACTATAATGTGATAGCTGTGATAGCTGTGATCCCTTGATGACTCAGCTGGGCTTGCCCCACTAGGCTGTGTGCCCCCTCTCCCCATTGCCTCCCAGCCACAGGTTCCGAAGGCAGTTTGTTCTTCTAGCCTGACCATTGGTCTGTACACCAAGGTGTATTGCAGCAGGTCTCCGTGGCTTGTGTGGTCCTCAGATGCCTGTGTGTGTCTGTGCTCCAGTTGGTTGGTGCTTAGATGGCCTTAGACGTGGTCACAGGAGACTCTCCAGATGGTGCCTTTTGACATGTCATTGACATTTCCTGGCTACTTTTAGTCTCAGCATCCACCCTCCTGCCTTAGCCCTGTAGTTGATAGCTCTCCTGAGATGGTCTAAGTGGAAAATGAGCTAGAGTGAGCTAGAGTGCCCTGCTTCTTGGCCTGGTAGCTGACAGAGCTAGGAAACTGCACACTTGTATGCATGTGGGTAACATGTGCACACACTCTGAAAAGCCCAGAGTTTCCACTCACACTTGAGTTGT
>LZPO01035099.1:92745-110871 GCA_001675575.1 Neotoma lepida | reverse complement strand
CTAAGGTTGCTGATACCAGATTATATTCTTGTTCCTTATACATTCCAGCTCTAAATCTCGAAAGGAATCATCCTATTCCCCTTATTTCTGCAAAGTGAGATACCCAGCACAGAAACTTCACATGCTATGTCTTTCATTACATGGCTCAAACTCACCAACACAAATTCATCCCATCCATTGCCTTCACTTTTATCCACTTCAATCCTTAAATCATTACACCAAGCTTCCCTGGTATTCTACCATGCCATTCTTCTTTCCTAACTGTATGTATTTGCCTATGCCAGCATCCTGCCCAAAATCATCCACAGACATCTTAGTTCTTTTACTACAAGTCTGCCATCATTCAGGATTTGACAGAATGCCAGTTCCTCCAAGAAGTCCCCAGTAGCAAGAACCAGCATCCCTCCCCTTCCACTTCCACAGCACCCCTGGGGCTCTTTCTCCAGACCTTGTCTTTTAATGCTGCATGTGTCTCAAACTATAGTTTCACCNCTCAGGGTCATCTCACATATATTTTGGTAAATACCAAGTTCTTTGTTAATTTTTTTTTTAATTTTCCTTGACATTCCACATACTCTATAGAAGAAGCCATCATAATGATTTCTTTATATTCATGGTGATTGCATGACATCTATCCCTAAATAGACTCTAAGTTACTATCAAAAAGAGAAAAAACTTCTCTTGTTTGGTTCTGTATTCTCAGTGTGTGATTCTAGCACATGGGACATATTAAGTGCATTCGTAAATATTTGCTGAAAAATAAATTAAAAGAAAACACAAATAGTGCCCACTCTCCTGGCCTATGCTACCTCCATCTCAAACCATAGGCACACATGTACACACACACACACACACACACACACACACACGCACACACACACACACAGTACCTTAATCTTCTTTAATTTCCTGTTAAGATTAAACAATACAAACAAATGGAGCTCTCCCCCAACTTCTCTTCCTCTCACAGACTAGCCTTCCTTAATCCTGTCTAATTTCCTGCTAAGAATTCCTTGGTCAATGAGGACAGCTGTTGAACGTCCAAAATGTCTTTTCGAGGTAGCCAAGGAAAAAAATTCAATCTTTTNGTGGAGGATTTTTCAGGCTGATGGGACTCAGTAAGACAGAAAATTACTCTTGATTTTACCAGTGAACTCTGAAAGGCACGCGACATGTCAATTAGAAACTACACATTTATGATATTCAGTAAGTAATAGCTAGTCCTCAAAAATGCCTTCCCTCCAATTCACCATTGCCTTTCCAAGCTAGTGTGCCTGGATGAGTGTGCTGTCACTAGAAAAATAAAGCAGCTTCCTTTTCCATCATGAGCCACCTTCCGCTCCTCTTCTAAACGGCTTCAGGATGAGTGAGAANGCTTCTGTTGCAACCCCACTATGTGTGATGCTATGCTGACTTTTCTTCCTGCTAAGCTTTTTTTTTGGGGGGGGGAGCATAACATATTCCACAGGTCCCGCATCTGTTTCTAAGTTGGCTATGCGTCTAGGGAAGTCTAATCTGAAGTTATTCAAGGATAATTTCTAGATTCCTCACTGATGTAGACTCCACAAGATAGAGATCATTCTAAAAGCGGCATCTGGACCAGTCTGAGAGCCCTGCTTTCCCACAAGATGGAGAAGACCAGCATGGGTCCAATAAACTGTCTCCGAGTTATGGGAAACGGAAAAACAACTCACAGATTACACTCAGTTTAGCATCTGTCTTGGTGCTTTATGAAAACTTACTGATACAAGGATATTAACATTGCACCGTCTGGAAGCTTCTTTTTTTCTGCAGTCTATTTACAAATACAAAACGTTGGAAATTTATAGCAANGACAACATTAAAATCATCCCAGTGTTTTAATACAGATGTGTAGCTGTTGCAACTTAGCTTCAAATGCATTTTGCAAACCTGCCTCATGGTAAAANGCCATACATTCTTATTAGTGCTGTTGTCCTGTCTGCTGATGGTTGGCATTCTAACTTTTGGCAAACAGCAGGATCTCCCCAAACTACTGATTTTGCAGCTTAGAACACTTCTGTCAGAATAAAATAAATTTTACTTCTGAATGTTACTGACAAAAATTCTTCATAGATATTCTAAAGCCGTAGGCTTTTTATAAGAGCAAACAAAATGGCTGTCTCTCACTATAAACTGTTCTCCCTTGTTTGAAAAACATATAATAGTATGCATTTGGGACAGGGGTAACCATTCATTAATACTTCTAACAGATATTTCCTGACAGTCTCCTCTGTACCAGATCCTAGATAGGTGTCAGGAATGTAAAATAATGATATTCAATGTCTGCTGCAGGGAGATAGATATTCAGTCAGTGGTGGAGCCTTCTCCTTTTATNCTCCTGAGTGTAGGTAGTATGGATAATAATGAGATAGTGTTATTTGGGTCAGGGTTATGATCAAGAAGTTGTCATCCCCCATGAGAAGAGTTTTGGATATTGCATGTTAGAAACTTCTTTTAGTACCGTGGAATCCTCTGGAATCCCCATCCACATTTTCATGCTTATAGACCTTTAGCCAAATCTCAGAAACTGCAAAGCAACCAGACTGTAAGTAGCTNCATAGTTAGATCCTAAAATAACCNTTCAAACAACGGACTGCCCTTTCTTGGACTTATCCCAGAAATAAGAAAGGCAAGCTGTTGGAATTATCTGTACTTTAAGGCAGCTGTTGGTTTTATTTTTATTGTGGTGCTGGGGATGAAACCTGGGGACTTGCCTGGCAAACAGGCTCTCTACTACACAGTTACACCCACAGCCAAGTCACTTACTCCCTTCCCCGCCTAAGCCACCTTCTCAACACTAATCACCCACTTAAACTGTTGTCATTGGGTCTTGACAAGAGTTTTCACCTCTTTACCCTGCTGTGCACTTACCTGAGGATGTCAGTCAGTCAATGACCCACTTAAAATAAAACATTTGCATCGAGCCCACTCAGAAGGAGTAAGAAGTCATGTCAACAGACTGAACTCACAAACCACTCTACATGCAAACACTTGGGTCATCACCTGCAGTCTTCCATAGTTCCTGTTNACAGCTGAAGAAGTTGACATCCAGAAAGGAAATGAATGACCTGTGCTTGTACAGATACTACATGGCAAAGTCACCACCATGCAGACCTTGGGCTCCTTCCTCAAAAGCCATCTATTTCCCCTGCTCACAAATCCTTTGTAGCTTGAGGGTTTACAAGCCAGCTCTCCATCTGCATTATTTATAGAAAAAGTTTCTCTTGCTAACGCCAGTCTTAAAGAGAGAATATAGAGCAAAGGCTTGTTTGGAGAAGCAGTGCTACATTATCCCTGAATGAAATCAAAGCCTGAAAGACAAGAAACCTGACAAAAAAAGAGTTATATAGAAGCCAGAGGGCTTTAGATGATATATGAAGGCATTAATAGAAAAGTAGCTATTCACNGGGTTATGATTGATCATGTATTTAAAATAAACACAGTTGCTTTTCTTTACTTTGGCTCTGACAGCGGCTGAACTTTAGTACNATAATGGCCCACTGTTGTCCACATGGCAGGTGGCTGGTGCATAAATCCCAGAGAGTGGCAGACTGAAAGGCCAATATATGGACTCGATCTATGACATTGCATGCCCTGAATTTCTGCAGAGAAACAAGCCATTAGTGTCTGTGTTCTCAAATCTCTGCTTTAACTTCATGGGAGGTGAAAATGGAGAAGTCCAAGTACAATTAAAATTTAATTGTTGCAATTCCTCACATGGCACGTCTATCCATAGTGAGGAAGGAGCATTGTTTTCCTAAACTGTATANTTGCAAAAGTGTCTTCCTGGATTATAGAGCCTAATCATTCATAAAATATTTCAGATATCTTTACAATAACTCAAGTTATCATAGTGCTCTGCAGAATATTTGGGGATGTAAACATATATTAATTAAACTGGTTCACTCTTTTATATAGAACTACTCATTTCTCAATGTGGAAACACGGTAGAACTTCAAATACTTTTATAATCACCATTTCAACTAATGATTCCAATTTATAATGTATGTAAGGTGGGAGGGACAACCAAAAGAAAAGCATATCTTTATTAAAATGTTATACATGCACCAATAGTAGATTTGAGAATTAAAGAGACTTAAGATTTGTAATTGAGTCTGCATGCCATCTCATTTACCATCATGGTGTTCAGATAAGCAAACAAAGAACCAGGGCTTCANAGATGGTTCAGTTGGTAACATGCTTGCCATATAGACAAGAATATATAAGTTCAGATACCAATACTCATATAAAACATAAAGCTGGATGTGACAGGGCATTCCTGCAATCCTAGATCTGCAAAGATAAATACAGGAAGATCTCTAGAGCTTGGTGGCCAGCCGGTCTAGCCAAATTAGTGAGCTCCAAGTTCAGTAAAAGGCCCAATCTCAGAAAATAAGTTGAAGATTAATTGACATCCAAAGTTAAGATTAAACACATCCAAAATTGACCTATGGCCTCTATTCATGCACACATATGCATGAACGTTCACACATGGACACACATACACCACCACCTCCAGCACACCAGAAACAACAAAAAGAAAACCAAAGTCCAGATGGTCCATGATTTGTCCATCATCAAGTACAAACCTAAATGTGCAACTCTCTGTTTTACTGAACCAAGATCAGTCACCAGAGTATTGTCATGACAAGTCCACAGACTTTATCATCAAACACATGTTTAAACAATATCATCAAGTAATCAAAATGTGATGTAGCTTTTATTCTGATTCTGTATGTGCACTGACCTCAATTTAATGACCAGAATAAATACAATGTAAGTTTTGATTTAAATAAATTAAAAAATAAGTGACTTTAAAATTAAGACAAAAGTACTTAAATTTGTATGAAAATATTTCCATATAGAGGAGAAACTTTAGAAATGTAACCTCATTGGCTTCTGAGACTTTCAAGTGTTTATTTTTCTATTTTAGAATCATCCAATTCATTACTGTCTTATTTTCTTCAATGTCAGATAAAAATAAATGCTAATAAAATGGCCTTCTTCATGTTGTCCTTTGACCATATCATGACTAAAATCGGCAAATTAGATGTGGATAATGATGAAACTACCCACAGGGTCCTGGCCTCTGCCCAGTGTGTCCTTCACTTGCCTGGTGTTTAGTGCTTCCATAGAGCAGTGTGCACTACTCTGTCATTTGCATTTTCTTCCTGAATCTTGGTGAATATTTGTGGCATATCAGATGCCTAAGCCAAGACTTCCTTTTCTTACAAGATAGTCCATGGAGGTGGAAAGACCCCACACAGATGTAGAAAGAGATCAACTGAGGTTCAAGAAGGGAACAAATTATCTCAATTGGGGATTTCTAAAAACAGGTTGTATCTAAACAGAACCTGTGAGAATAAGGAAGTACTATGCAGAAGAAGAGGAAGAACTGAGCACAGGGGAAAATACTTATGAGGTTATAAAACCAGTACAAGCCAGAGAGTGAGGTTGGCTGGGACTTGGGGGTGAGTGGGCAAAGCATGAAGAGAGATGAGAGCTGGACCCATTTCTTGGAGAGATTTATCTATCAGCTGTGTTGAGGAGTTGAAGAATTCCTGGATGGATTTTGAAACAATGAGTGTAAAGATCTTTCTCATAAATGTAAAGAATAATGAAATATAAAGTGTTATTGTGAAAGAGGCTGGTTGTCTCAAGTATCTGTTTGGAACAACTTTCATACATGTTCTCCTGAGATGAAGAACAGTACCTATTACATAAAAGACAGATGAATCAACTCACAGACTATGTTAAAATCTGTTTTCTTTGGCAATTGCAAGCCCTTGGGTGTGCAGTCTTGTGAGGTGAATAGCTGGAATAGCTTAAAACACACAAGTGTGCCTCCCTACCTATTTACACATTTCTAGATTGTGTTTTACATTTGAGAGTAGAATACGAGCAAGGGTGGCTCACAAATAATCAGTAGAATGACATTTTGGTGTCCTGCTATGTTCTACTTTCATGTTTTAATAAACTTAACCATGAATACAACTCAATGTTATTAAAAATGAAGCCGCATATGGCTGTTTCTTCCCAGTCATCCAATAAAAGTGCTTCCCTCTGTTACTTCAAAAGTATTAAAAGCTAATTGTTTTACTATTCAATTAAGGCCTACATGTGCAAAAATGTTTGTGTTCATATGCATGCCCCAGAAATTTGTGTTTTCGTGGTGCCATGGCTCTCCCTTGGGTGGCAGTTTCCCATCTGATGGTGAATGACACTAATTCAAGACTATCTCTGGTGAGCAGTTGGCAGAGGCTGTGTAAAACTCACCCAAAGAACACACTGCCTGGGTTTTTCCCAGCAAAGCTATATGAATACTTGAAAGCAAGAGGAAGAAAAAGATGCCATTTTTTGAAGCCTGGTTAGATTGAAGGAAATAAAATGGGTTTGATTTAAGGAGAAAGGAAATGATACTCTAATGAACTCTAGGATTTCATAGGTGGGTTTTGTCATTTTTATCAAAGGAACAAGTCAAACCAATGTAACCAGGGAGCTGATTATCCTAGATTATTCAAGGGAGTTACTTTCTGGAAGCAGGGAGACAAATTGGAGGGAGGTTTAGGAAAAAATGATGAGGCCAATCTCATGTAGAGCCAGCTCTCCTTTCCCCTACCTACTCCCACAAAAATGCAAATGGATCACCTGTCAGCTCTTTCAAATCTATCTGCTCCTGGGGGAAGTCAATTTTCTCTGGCCTCCTTTTTCTTTCCCTCAACTCCAGCCACAACAAGCCAGATCCTCTGTTTTGTGCCACTTCCACTGGTGAAACTTCTGGGATTAGAAGATCACAGTCACACAGTGAAAGGAATGTGGGGTACACAAATGCATTCCCNGCAATCTCNAATCAAAATGTTTCCCCATGAAAAGGCAGCTTGTCAAGAGACACACTCTTTTACCAATCTGCATTCATAAAAAACAAGGCAATAAGGTGGACTCTTTCATTGCAGAAACTCTCTGTCACATAAAGACAGACAAAAGTGTCTTCCTTGGTAAAATCCAGGGTCTTTCCTCCAAGCTCATTCTCATTGTACTTTGTCATACTTAGTCATTTATGTCAGTCTACCCACAAAGGCACAGGAGACCAATTCTAACTTACCCACCTTCGTTTTCATCAGTCACTCCAGGCCAATGGCTGACAAAGAACTACTCTGGCACTATGTCCTGTATTTGTTCTTTCAACAAGTCAAGGGACTATCTACTATGATCCAGGCACTGAAATAAACCCATGTGTGGTGGTATTTTATCTATGTCCCCCAATAAAATTTATCTGAAGATCAGAGAAACAAGCTCAGTCACTAGCCTTGCAAAATTAGCACACGCCCTTAATCCTATCACTTAGCAAGCAGGGTCTGTCTAGATCCCTGTGAGTTCCAGGTCACACTACGAGCAGTCAAGCGTGGAGATACANGCCTTTAATCCCAGCATCAACCATAGAATTCTGGAGGTCTATACAGACAGGCAGGAAGTGGGCCATAGGAGGAAGTGATGTAGCTAGGCTGAAAGAGCCAATGGGAGAACAGAACAGAAAGGGATATAAAAGTGGATGTAGAAGGAAGTTGAAGTCTCTCTTCATTGTGGAAGCAGCGGCGGCAGTCTAAGGTGAGTCTGGTAGCTGCTGATCATTCCTCTGATCTCTGTCAGACTTTCACCCCATCTCTGCCTGTGTTTTATTTAACAAGACTATTTAGAAAATCCATCTTACACCCATTTTCAATAGCAATAAACAAACATGAAAAGCTGTGGCCTAACATCATACACACCATAGAAAGATCTGAATTAGCACATAGCTATGGAGATCGCAAAAAAGAAAATGAGGAGGCATTGTGAGAAAGAGAGAGTAAGAGATAGAGATAGATAGATAGATAGATAGATAGATAGATAGATAGATAGATAGACAGACAGACAGACAGACAGACAGACAAAAAGATAGATAGATAGATAGATAGATAGATAGATAGATAGATAGATAGATAGATAGATAGATAGATAGATGATAGAGACAGACAGACAGACAGACAGACAGACAGACAGACAGAGAGACTAGAAGAGAGGGCTATCCTCAGTTCAGGTTAGGGGAGCATTCCTGAAAGGTTGACATTGCAGTAACACTAGAGGAGTAAGAAGGTCCTAGCCACACAGAATGAGGGACAACACTCCTGGAACCATGGAATTCCTACTCAGGCAGGATTTGACATACCTGAGGTATATGAGATGTGTCTCTGCTGAGACACTATACCAGAGACTAGGTGGCTCAGAAAAGAGAGATTTATTTTCTCACAATTCTAAATAGTAGAAATCCCAAGTCAAGACACTGACAGAATCATGTTATACTGAGGCCCTCTCTTGAGTATGAAGACATGCATCACTGTGCATCATTGGCCAGCCTTTCCTCTGTATCTAAATGTTTTCTTCTTATAAAGACGTTGTTCCTATTGGATTGAGATCTACCCTAATGTCCCAACTTTAACTTAGCTGCTTTTCAAACAACCTTGTTTTCAAGTACAATTATATTTGGGGATTTGGGAGGTAGAGTTGGCATGTGAATTCTAAAAGGACATGCTTTGTCTGCAGCTCTCTGTAAGGGCCAATGCGGTTGGATCCTCAAGTCTAAGTGCTCGAGAGCCATTCATGGGTAATAAACCAGTCATTAGGCTTTTAAACTGCTTTTAAAACCAATGCTTTGAGGAAAGTATGGAGAATACATTAGGGTGGCAAAAACAGATGTGGTGAGGCCAGTTAGAAATTGTTGCAGTGTCCAACCAAGAGAATCAAACGGTCTGGGCATGGTGATGGCTGTAAAACCATCAAACCATCATGTGGAAGATGAAAAGAGGAGAATCCTGATTTAGAGACCATCCAGGATTATACAGTATGACCATGTCTCAAAGAGAGAGAGAGAGGTGTGGGTGAGAATAATGGAAAGGAAGTTAGAAAGGAGAGAACAGCTTAAGCATAGGGTTGGGATGGAAAACAGAATGTCATTTATACACTAAAAGAAAGAGTGACTGAACAGGTAAGTGTGTGAATGTGTGTGTAAAATATACAGAATGAAAGAAGCTGGCCTGCTGATCATTGTAAGGACCTTCATTTTGTTCTCAAGGTGATGAGTTGAGGCTGATCAACCATTTTTCTGATTGTCTCCTGTAGAAGATAATTCCTGACATAAAATGTAGACATGGTGGCCTTGAAGAGCCTTTTATTCTTGTGTAAGGGAATGAGCATGCAGGTTTTTCGCTCTAACCCATCAGCCCACGTGCATTACACATGCATTAAGTAAGAAGGTGACAAAGACACGGACTTGAGCTCACAATGCAACCTGTCTTACTAGGGATGATGGCTTTGATGATTTAATTTGTCAATTCTTCCATTTTCTCAACAAACCTCCCTGTCTTTGACCATCTCAGTATATAAATTCACATTGATTCTTTTTTAACAAAATAGTTTTACTTAATTGGGCTTGTGACATTAACCATAGTATTTACACTGATATGGGTGCTAGTCTGAATTTCAGGAGAACACATATCCAAATTATTCCAGACAGATACTTGGGTCCCAGCCAGCCAGGCTCTTTCACAGTAACAATTTGTATTTAATTTTGATTCACATTTATGAGAAAGGTCTTTACACTCATTATTTCAAAAGCCATCCAGAAATTCTTCAACTCCTCAACACAGCTGATAAATAAATCTTTCCAAGAAATGGGTCCAACTCTCATATCTATTCATTCTTTTTATATACAAATGATAAATTATATTTATCCAGTGAATAAGTATCAATAGTCAACACAAATCCAAAACCAAATACCAGCCCTGGGACTGAGAAACAGCTGGATGACTTCCCTAGGGTGTTCATCAAGAAGGGCATGGTAGCAACACACATGGCAGTGGCCAGTGCCTTCAGGATCAGTGCATCCGGTAACAGGGACATGCACTGGATGGCCTGCGGGAGGAAGGAGCCCAGTGGTTATAGGGGTGGGGCCTCAGCAGAATGGCTCTCATCTTCTGCAGCAGAATCACTGGTCCCCATCTCTCTTCATTCTTAGCCAATTTAACCCAAGTCACTCATGGATGCATAAGACAAGAGATCACTTCCTTTTAGAGAGGCACAAATGATTGATAAAGTAATACAATCAGGGATCCACAGAACTGTTGAATTACAGCACTAGATGTGCCTTGTGGCATGCAAGTCCATCAATCAGCCCTTATCATTTCCTATCAATAATTTCCTTTTAAAAAGTCATTTCCCGCCGGGCGGTGGTGGCGCACGCCTTTAATCCCAGCACTCGGGAGGCAGAGGCAGGCGGATCTAGGTGAGTTCGAGGCCAGCCTGGGCTACCGAGTGAGTTCCAGGAAAGGCGCAAAGCTACACAGAGAAACTCTGTCTCGAAAAAACAAACAAACAAACAAACAAACAAACAAAAAAAGTCATTTCCCAACCCCTCTATATCCTTCCTCAAAAGAGTTGCCTATCCCATTGCAACACTCTCCTCCATCTCCCTACTGACCCATCCAGATAGTTAGCCTGCAGGTAAAGAAGAAATGTGCTCTTGGTCTTACCACAGTCGCCAAGTTCTCCCACATGCTGGAGGAGCAGCCATTCACCAGCGTGTCATTGTCTGGTTGATAACTTCACATCTTTAACATGCACACAGGAAGTAATGTCAGTGTTTTCCCCAGCCTGGTCATTGCTGTTGCATATAGTCTCTCAGGAAATGAAGTGTACATATAGAATAGAAAGCTCCAAGAGTGGAGTGACATGTCCTGGCTGTTGGAACACTAACAACTTAGATATTCAAGGCCAAAACCTGGCCCAAGGACTCTCCTTTCCCTTCTTTTCTATATCCAAATAGCACAACCTTGTGGTACTTATTCCTCAATTTTCTCTTGGCCATTTTGTGTGTGTGTGTGTGTGTGTGTGTTCGTTATTCCCATATGTGGTAACCAATTATCTGACCTTATTCTTGCCTAAAGAACACAGGCATCTACAGACAAACTAATCTTTGTAGTTTTCTTACACTCAAGTCGACATTTACCCTTACCACTGCTCACCACCCAAAGGGCTAAGAATTATAAACTTTTAGCTTTCATGTCATTCTCTTAAAGCCTTTTAATCAAGTGTGCTTACACTTGCATGTTTACATATATATATGCCTGTATGTCCTATAACAGGCTTTTAAAAAGATATATTTTTGAGCTGGGTGGTGGTGGCACACGTCTTTAATCCCAGCACTTGGGAGGCAGAGGCAAGTGGATCTCTGTGAGTTCGAGGCCAGCCTGGTCTATAGAGTGAGTTCCAGGAAAGACACCAATGCTACACAGAGAAACCTTGTCTCAAAAAACCAAAAAACATAAAAGTTATATTTTTATATTTGTGTGTTTACTAGAGAGCTAGAGATAGGTAAGTGGGTAGGTAGATATATGATAGATAGATAGATAGATAGATAGATAGATAGATAGATAGATAGATAGATGGTAGATATAGATATATAGATATAGAGGAGACTCAAGCACACATGCGAAGGTCAGAGATCAGAGGACAATTCTTGAGAACCAGTTCTTTTCTCCCTTTACATGGGTCCCAGGAATTGATGTCAGATCATCAGGCTTTCATGGAAAGTGCTTTTACTGGCTGAGTAATCTCACCAGTACTTAGAATAGGCTTTTAATGGTTCTATAATACCCTTGGAGTACAAATAAAAATTAGTTTCTGCCAATTTTGTATTTACTTTTGATATTTTAATTTTATTACATTTATTACATTTCTCCCTTCACTTTCCTCTTTCCAAAGCCTCCCATATACCCCTCTCAACTCTCATTCCAATTCATGGCCTCTTTTTTGTTTTTTATCTTTAACTAGGTGTTATTACACACACACACACACACACACACACATACACACACACACACAGATGCATGCATGTATACATGTATATATGTATGTATATTCCTAAATATAACCAATCAGACCATATAACATTACCTATAATTGTGTTTTCAGGACTTACTGGCACTGGACAACCAGTTGATGTGCTTTTCCCTGGGGAAAGTCACCTTTCCCATTTCTAGCATTTTTTCAGTTGTATATGGTTCTTTCTGTAGGGCCGAGGCATCATGGGATTTTTCTGTCCAGTTTGGCATGTACATTGGTGTCATCCTTGTTCAGATTACATTTGGAGAGTAATATCTGTGAGACTTTATGGATGAAGCTTCTAATATTACTAGGAGACACAATCTCACAGCAAATGCCCTGATCCCCTGGATCTTACAATCTTTCTGCCTCTTCTGAAGTGTTCTCTGAGCTTTAGGTGTGGAAGTGTTTTATAGATGTATTTTCAGAGACTGGGCTCCACAATTCTGCATTTTGATTGCTTGTGGCTTTCTGTAATGGTCTCTGTTTGTTGTAAGGAGAAGTTTCCTTGGTGAGGGGTGAAGATTACAGTTATCAGTGGGTATAAGGACAAAATATTTACTGATCGTTGTTAAGGCTTGTCTTAGTCACTGTTCTATTGCTGTGAAGAGACACCATGACCAGGGCAACTTTTGTAAAAGAAAGCATTTAATTGGGGCCTTACTTCCATTTTCAGAGGCTTAGTCCATTATCATTATGGCAGGAAACATGGTGGCAGGCCGGAATCGTGCTGGAGGAGCTGNGAGTTACATCCTAATCCAGAAGGAGAGAGAACCTGGACCTGGTGTGGGCTTTTGAAACCTTCAGCCCACCTTCAGTGATCCACTTTTTCCAACAAAGCTAACCTCCCATTCCTTTTAATCCAATTAAAGAGTTCCACTCCCTGGCAGTTAAACATTCAAATGTATGACTCATGAGGTACATTCTTATTTAAACCACCACAGAGATTATCCTGGTTTAATAAATTAGCAGGTGTAGATTATCCCTGGTGGTGGTTTGAATAATAATGGCCCTCATAAACTCATGTATTTTAATGCTTAGTCACCAGGGAGTAGCACTATTTGAAAGGATTAAAAGGATTAGGAGATGTGGACTTGTGGGAGGAAGTTTGTTACTGTGGGGTGGGCTTTGAGATTCAAGAGCCCATGCCAAGCCCAGTGTCTCTCTCTGCTTGAGGATCAGGAGGTAGAACTTTCAGCTACTTCTCCATCTCTGCTTGCATGCTGCCATGCTCTCCACCACGGTGATAANAGACTAACCTCTGAAACTATAAGCAAGCCCACAATTAAATGCTTTCTTTTATAAGAGTTGCCTTGGTCATGGTGTCTTCTCACAGCAGTAGAACAGTGACAAAGACATTTTCCAATAACCATGACTTTACTAGCACTGAGTAGTTAGTTAGGTTTATTGTGACAGGCATGATCTGTTCCTTGTTGAGCAGTTCTTAAATCCAATTACAGAGCAGTTGGCTACTGCCAACATATGTGTGCCCTGACAGCACTCTTGGGGTTATTAGGCAATTCTAGTCATTGATGTGATTCATAGACTTCATATCTGAGTAAGACTGATGGTAGCCTCTCTCTTTTGGAAGCTTGCATGGTATCTTCTGGTACCATGAAGACTAGTCCTCAGGGAGGGGCCATTCAGGTCAGCGCCAACTCAGGGGTCTCTGAGCCCTGTTTCTGAAGCACATGTTATCTTAAGTAGTAAGGGCTCAAATTCCACCTCTGGGAGTGGTAACCAAGGGCAACATCAATAGGCTGTGTATTTTGTGAGTTTGGTGGACAGTCCTGGTCAATAACACAAAGGATGGCTTTTCATGTCTTATATTGGAGTTTTTGTTAGATAGTCTTTGGTTCTTGGAGGGAGTACCATCAGCTCACATGAGGAAAGTTCATTAAGACTGTATATGTATATTAATACATGGAGTTACCTATATAATAAGTTTTTTAATAGTTAATAACATGATTCCTTGTGGCGTTTCCAGACATCTTTATTTTTATTTTACCTACCTCTTTCCTTCTGTATTTACCTCTCTTCCTATCCCTAAGGATTCCTCTTTTTTTTATTTCCTCCAAACCTTCTCTTTCTTTGTCCTGAAATTTCTGAATTTTATGTAAACCTAAACTGAATCATAGTTTTCCTCTTAACAGGTCTTGATTTTCCCATGAAGCATAACCTCCCCACCTTTCTGCTGGTGGCATGTACTTATCCCAGCAATGTTAACAGTCATATCCTTCAAAGAACTGGTTCTAAATGTCATACAGCACTTCTCTGACAAGGGTCTCAAATAGCCTGGACCCAGTCTTAAAGGACAAACTCATTACAGAACAGGATATGGTGGTCCTTCACTATGCACAAGATACATTCCAAGACTTCTCATGGCTGTCAGAAACCATGGGTGGCAGGAGAATCTATATATGATAGCCATATATTACATTTTTCCTATACATCTATTATCTAACTTTATGACTTAGGTACAGCAAAAGATTAACAATGAAAGGTAATGAAATGGTACAATTGTGATAGTCTACTATAATAAAAGTTATGTAAAATATGTAACCATTCTTTTCTTCCCTTAGAATGCCTTATTACACTGCCCTCACCTTTCTGGTACCAGTGTGGGATGATAAAATGTCCACACAATGGGCTGAAGTAAGCTGAACATTGCAGGCATAGTGACAGAGCTTTATAACCAATGGACTCCTTGAACACAGACACTGAATACTCCAGCAGATCTAGTTACCCAGCTAAGACATTTTCTAATATGCAACAAGTTATATAGCATGGCTAGTTGGAAAAAGATGTATCCTCTTCTCCTCCAGGGCATGAGTGAACAGACAGCACAAGATTCTATCATAACACTCAGAATGGCCCATAGTTTAAAACCAGTAACTTTGATAATTCTCCATTTAATATTTTCAGACCCTGCTTAAACATGGGCCTGTGAGCCCTTAAGAAAATTGCAGAGAAGAGAACTACCACATCCCCCTCCTTTTCAGTGTGTGTGTGTGTGTGTGTGTGTGTGTGTGTGTTTCTAGTGTACAGTAAGTACTCATATGTATCATCTCGGAGGATTCTCAACTATAGTTGTAGTGTCATAAATCAATGTAGATTTGGGACATCTTCAGCCTCTTCTAGGGAGGAATCTCTATAGGGCTCTCAGCACCAAGCACCAAGAATGCGAGCAAGTTCCAATGAATGTTTGTTGAGCTACTCTTTCATCCCTCCCTACCATAGGACCCTGTAGATTAGTCCTATGCNGGTAATTTCTGTCTTTACAGACCATATTCTATCTCATATATTAATTTCCTGAGTGGCATTGCTCATAAGAATGATGCAATGTCCTTTCCCCACAAAGTCAACTGAAAATTCAAAATCCATCAGAGCTTGACGAAAACAGTTTCTAAGCAGCTACAATTTGCACAGCAGCTAGAACATTAAACCAAAGGCAGCCCAGCAATGCCTCATCTCAGGAGACCTGGCAATGTTCCATGGACCAAACCTAGTCATAAGTAATCTCAACTACAGTCATAAGCAATCTCTTACCATCTCATCCCAGCACTGAACATATATTAAATTGATTAGTTAAGTGTCCCACTTAAGTGTGAAGGGAGAAAAAAATTTACCCACATTCTAATTAGCAATTTTTAAAAGTAATTTTATACATACTTTTATGATCAAACAATGCAATATAAAACAAATATTTAAAACTTATCTTAAAACATAGCTACCCTGATAAGCATAATTTAGAAATCTTTAATGAATTCACCTCAATTAGCCTTTAATTAAATAGCTCATTAAAAGCTGATTTGAATACTGCTCATGGAGAAATCCTTGTTCAACTGTTGTGACAGAACAGGAAGTTAATGAAGTTAAAATTAAGTGCAATTTTGAGGGAACAGTCTGAAAGTCATAAAACTGCAAGAGCAAGTGAGATCTCTGACACCTGAGTCATTTCCTCATAACTGCATGCCCAAGGCTGAAATCCTCTGCAGGGCCAGGGCGCCTGACTTCCCCTCTTGTCCTTAGCTTGGCTCTTCCGATATCGGGGATACAAGACAATGGCTGCTGAACTAATAACAGATGAACAATCAAAAGAGATCCAGACAATGGTTGGTGAACTAATAACAAATGAACAATTGAAAGAGATGTGCACACTTCATAAATTCAAGCAAAACACTAAAGAATACAAAGGAAAGTACACATTTATACAGCACCTGCTTGAATGTTTTGAATGAAGAGTTATTTATTTCTCCTAATAGCCTTTCCCACTGGTAGCTAAAATATTAGTCTTGTTTTATAAGTAAAGAAGTGGAATGACATAGCTGGGTGTGTTGGTTTGTGCTTATCATCTCAGTAGCTGGGAGACTTGAGGCAAGATTATCCATTTGAGTCCAGATTGAGTTATATAGCAAGACTTTTCTCAAAGAAAAAGAAAAAGAGAGAAAGAAATAAAGAGAGAAATAAAGAGAGGGAGAATAAATAAAAGGAAGGAAGGAAGGAAGAGGAACCACAAACTGTTGTATCTGAGTCAGTATCTGAGCTGACATTTTAATCTAAACACAAGAAATACAAACATATTTAAATTGTCACAAACCCTTACTAGACTAGCCTGGAGAGGGGGTGGTATACAGTAGCAGAGACTCTACTTGGACCCTAATACCAAGTCCTTCCAAAAACCATGTCTCCAAGCCAGTACTGTGCTCCTTAGCTCTGTCTTGTCTGCAGGACACTGCCTAGTAATTCTTTACCCTAAAAAGAAAATACTGCTTAGGTACATTCTGCTGGAATATCTGAGACCAAGTTTAGCAAGTTAGACATCAGCCTTCTTAGTGAGCCTTCTTTGGGCTCACTGAAATATGGTGTGGGTGGATAATATTGGAAGACAGGAGAGAAAGCCAGAGTATCATTTCATCACATTGATCTTTAGGGTCAAACTGAAAACACTCCCAAAGAAGCCAAAATTTCCCAGCAAGAAAAACGTAAATAGCCCTAGACCTATGGCTGCTATCTAGAATCCCAGGCTAGCATGCAGAGCCCAGCTTTCAGGTCATCTACCTGACTGAGATACTTTGGATGGAGGGAGATATCCATATGCATGGTTCAAAGCTTTGGGTGCAGGGCCATGAGTCAGGGAGGATGAGGAGCATGGACTCAGTGCTCAGCACAGGGCAAGGAGAACTTGCTTGACTGAAGCTATCCACTGCCCAGAAGTGCAATTGGGTCAATGGGGAGCCCATGCCCAACCCACAGATACTGTCCCAGGCCTCTTGCTGACACTTAGACCCAAAGAGAACTGAAGCATCTAAAGCTCCTATGATATGCAGATGGAAGAAGCAACCAGTCACAGGGCCTGAGATTTTTCTGCCTTCTCCCTAATGGCTGCAATGAAGATACAGAGAAGTGGCACAGGGGGAAGGGGCAGGGTTGATACAGGATTTCATCCCCTCCACCAGGATATCCAGTGCACCTGTGCTTTTCTCTTTTTCATATCAAGATATTGTGGTCCTTATATTTAAGGTGGTCCTTAAAGCTTAAGTTTCCCTGCATAAAGATTAAATAACATTTGAAAAATGCAGATGTATCCCAGCCCTTACCCTTACCAAATTAACAGAGAAAGGTATTGTTTCTTTATTTATTTTCCAAATTCAGATGGAGTATTTGCAAGATTAAAAGTCTCTCTGAACTCAAGAACAGTCAATTTCATTTGTGGACAGGCATGACTTTTTATTTGTTTGGTTTTTTTGTTTGGTTTTTGTTGTTGTTGTTTGTTTGTTTGCTTGTTTGATACAGGTGCTCGTTATATGGCCCATCCAACTTTCAACCTTCCTGCCTCCTCCTCACAAGCATTGGGATTACAGGCACGTACTGCCTCACCCAGCTGCTGTGACTCTTGCAAACAATCTTCTCTAGATGTGTATAAGAGACTCCTCACAAGCATTGGGATTACAGGCACGTACTGCCTCACCCAGCTGCTGTGACTCTTGCAAACAATCTTCCTTATATCATAGACCTTTCTGTAGCTGTCAACCTCTAGCCCTGTTTATGTGCTTCAAAGACTTCCATCATCTGTGTTAACATTAACTAGCATTTACCGAAAACACATTTACATTTAGTAAGTGGTTCCCTGGAGTGTCCCACATAGATTGTATGGTATGAGGATTACCAGGGTTCCCGTTTTGGAAAAGA
>LZPO01035099.1:60508-71054 GCA_001675575.1 Neotoma lepida | reverse complement strand
GTCCCTCTCCCTTAGAAAAGGGATGTTGTGTTTAAGGAGGACCATGGGGTGAGTGGGTTTACTGAGTGGTAACGGAGTCTTGAGAAGGTGGAGAGAAGCTCACAGTGCCTAATAATGAAACAGATATGTTATGATATCAAAGCTTCATGTTTTAAAACAAAAACAGAAGTAAATTGAATTCAAATGAAAGGTTGGTAAAAGTCCATCATAGGTACTGNAATCCTCTGGGTAAATAGATACTGACTTAGGGGAAGGAGAAACGTTCTACCCTGACTGCCAGCTCCAAAGATACATCTATATGTGTATTANCTAATTTTCTTGTTATGACAAGACACCTGGCCGGGAGGAGTGTTGCCTTAAGGAAGAAAGGCTTTATTTTGGCTAACAGAATGGGGTATAGTCCATCATGGTAGGGATACATGGAGCAGGAGTGTGAAGCTTCTGGCCACACTGCATCGAAGTCAGAAAGCAAAGAGAAATGAACACTGGCACTCCATTTGCTTTCTCATTTTTTTCTGTCTAAGACTCCTCATGTATGGGATATTGACACCTACATTCAGGGTGGGTCTTCCCACCTCGGTTAAATCTTTGCAGAAACACTCACANCACAGGCTGAGGTTTGTTTTCTATGTAATTTAAATATAGTCAAGTGGACAAACAAGATTAACCATCACAAATCTNCCCCTTGTCAACTTTACCTCCAAATATGTCACTTTTAAATTANAATATTCCAGCCNTGGATCCACCAAAGGCTCCTNTATATCACTTAGTGCAAAATGCATTGAGTCCAAGTTAAAATGTCCCCATAGTTCNGANCAGTTCCAGTGGTATTCAAAAGTCCAAAGTGTCTTCTAAATCTCAAGACAAAGTCTTAACTATTTAAAAGAGAGGGCAGAGATAATAGGGAGGGAAAGTTTATATGAAGAGGAAGGAAGTGTAGAAGAAAGCAGAGTGGGTGGGNAGAAGAGTAATTAACACTAAAGATTTTGAAAAAGCCATAGAAAAACCTATTNAATAAGCTTCATATTTTTTCATGTAAATGAGTTTCATTGCAGTTGCCCTACACAGAGCATAATGCTCCTCCCAGTTTTCAAATAGAAAGCCCAGGGCCAGGTCTGGGGTACCTCCTCTGGAACTGTTGGTCAGAGATATCCCACAGACCCTAACAATCGTACAGACTACTGACATAGCTCTTGGTTGCCCACTAGAACTTGATGGTAAGACACTATTGCTGAAGACACCACACACCTGAGAAGAGCACACGGAGAAATCAAGTTGATACTGGCCAGAACACTCTNTCCCTGCTGGATAGCTTTCATAGCACCAGAGGATATTATATGGGCTACTAGGGGAGAAAATCCATCAGCAATCTTACTCAGCTGTGAACTCATGAGCTACAACAATGACCAGCATGATAAAATAGGCCATACGTACAGNAGTGGCACAAATGTTATAGGAGTAAATAACTGAAGTAACTGCTTTTTTGTTGTATTTGAGGCCTGTTGTACAAGAGGAAATGGATGCCTGGTACTGTAAATTTGGACAAGAACCCATAGTTGAGGATCTCATAGGGCCCATCGGTGAACCTTCAGCTATTATTTTGCTAAATTGGCATGGTATAAAACCGTCTCTAAATTCATACTTTTATATCCATAGATTAGTGCAACTTTCAGACCTCATCAGTGAATTTTATTTGTGCAGTGAACAGAATTTAACACAGAAAATCACTTGTCAAAGTGGAGAGAATGAGTGTCTGTGGAGTGCTCAGCCATAAATGGAACACCCCTCTCCTCACTCCAAAGACTCAAGAAATAACATGAAATAGGAGGCAGAAAGACAGTAAGAGCCAGAGATTAGGAAGAAACAGAGCAAAACACTGTCTCTGGACACAAGAAGACTGCTGCTTTCATTAACTACAGACGCTGTGGTTGCCTGCACAAGATCAAGCCAATCAACAGCCCAGCATGGAAGGAGGAGACGCTCCCAGTCTCCACTTCTAGGTGAGGAGCTACTGATAACTGATGGCAGCTGGAGAAGGAGAGGTAGTTTTCTTCCTGGTTGCAACGTCTGATAGGCCAGCCACGCCCCAGGGAATGGCCCCACACCAATTTGTATATGAGCAACACAAAATGAATTCTGTGGGTGAGCTGTAAAGAAAAAAAAAAAAGAATTGTGAAGTTGGGTGAGAGTGGGTCTGGTAGAAGTTAAAGGAAGGAGTGGGAGATGAATATGATCAAAATACACTNAATGTATATTTAAAGTTATTAAAGAATTAATAGTTATATTAATTATATTAGTTATATTTAAAATAAAAAATATTACATATTACTTGTAAACAGTAACACAAAATATATATATTTCCATTCCAAAAGGGAAGAATGAAAGCATGGCTAAAACAAAAAAATATATATATGAAAAAAGTAAAAATCATGCCAAAATAAGACTAACACCAAGCAAGGTAAACAGGAAACTCTGCCTAGCAGTGTTTGACATCTGGAACTCATGATGGAATCATCTTGGCTCTAATAACCTTGGGTAGTCCCACCCATCAGCTTTGCTGCCCACAGCACAAAGATCTCTTTCTTGAGTTAGCTCCAGTCTGTGCCCGAAGATTTCCTTTTGAGATATCTCACATTCTTGGCATCTCCAACATCTTAGGGACTCTATCTCAACTTACCTTTTACTCCCCAGCTTCATGGCCTCTCAGGGCTTATTTTCAGGAACCCTGATTTTGCCACCATTGCCTGATCTCAGTGGCTTTCTGCAACCAAGACTCCCTCACTCTTACATCTTTTTTGTTTGTTTGTTTGNTTGGTTGGTTGGTTGGTTTTTTGACACAGGGTTTCTCTGTGTAGCTTTGGTGCCTTTCCTGGAACTCACTCGGTAGCCCAGGCTGGCCTCTAACTCACAAGATCCACCTGCCTCTGCCTCCTGAGTGCTGGGATTAAAGGCGTGCGCCACCACTGCCCGGCCACTCTTACATCTTTTATTCCTGCAAAACCAGTGCCATCTGGATAACTGTGTCAAGTTTTGTTGCCAGCTTAAGATGCAGTCTGGCCCCCTTTTGGAGCACAGTTTCAGCAGCATCAACATGTCTTCAAAGTTAACTCTAGTGAAGCACTTCCTTAGGTGGCCACTTGGAAGCAGGTAATTCTATGGTGGCATCCTCTATTCCGTTTCTGTCCTTTAATGAATTGGTGTTCCATATGTCAGAGCTGTCATTTGATGGGGTTTTCTCCCACTCTCTGTGTAGGTTTTCTTATGGCCCGAGTTCAGAGGATGAGGTTTCTTTTTCATGATACTCTTTTATACAATTATAGCTACTTCCTATGCGTCTATGTTGTCTTCAGCTTAAACTTGCTCACATTCCTTTCCTCCCCTCAAACTGCACATTTTTCAGGAATTTCTCTTCTTTCACACTGTGAGTCTGTCTGACTATGATCAGTGAGCAGCATCCACACTGCAGTTTGGATGTAAATGCTATCCTGAAGTTTTTTTTTTTTAATAAACTATTTAGTTTGTCATCTTTTAATTCATTCTCAAATTTTTAGATCAAGGGAAGAATACAGCCAGATTTTTGCCAAAACATAACATGACTAGCCTCTAGTCTAGTTCTTAGTCAAATCTGTATTCCCCCTTTGAAATATCATAAACTGTGTTCCTACTATCAATATTATTTTCAATATTATAGTCTTCCAAAGTTCTACTAGACTGGCTTATTAAGCTCCATTTAAAGATTTGAGCTTTCTCTAGTGCTGGGTCTGAACTCTTCCTAAATAAATAAATAATAACCAGCTGCAAAAGTTTAAGAACCACGTGAGTATGTCTACCACAACAATGGACTCTTTGGTACCCATTTTCTGTAAGTTACTTTTTTTTTTGCGCCTTTCCTGGAACTCACTCGGAAGCCNAGGCTGGCCTCGAACTCACAGAGATCCACCTGCCTCTGCCTCCCGAGTGCTGGGATTAAAGGCGTGCGCCACCACCACCCGGCCGTAAGTTACTTTTCTTATTGCTGTAAATTTTTTAAAAAGTGTTACAAAAGCAGCTTAAGGAAGTATTCATTTTTGCTTCCTGTTCATCTTGGCAAGGAAGGCAGGGTGACAGGAACGCATTGTGTCTGCTAATGTTGCGTCTAAAGCCAACAACAGAGAGATGAATGTTGGTGTTCCATCAACTTTGTCCTTTTTATTCAACCTGGGATCTCCCAGCCCATGGCATGTTTCCACCCACACCCAGTGCGGATCTTCTGACTTAGGTAATATTCTCTGACTGGAAATATTCTCACCAATGTATCTAGAAGATTCTTTCCTACATAATTCTAAACCTAGTTGGATTGACAATCCAGATTAAACACCACAATAGCCCTCCAGCATCAGTGACTGTGATCTTATTTGGAAAGACAAGACAGTCTTCTTCATGGATGTAATTAAGAATCTCCAGGTGAGGTCACCCTGGATTATCTAAATGGTTCCTAAAGATAAGTATTGTTATCAGACATTTTAGAAGGCAGGAGAGAACACACAGACATAGATAAATCATGTGACAGCAGAGGTAGAGACTTAGGGGGAGATGCCAAAACAAAGAAAGCCTGGAGGCACTGGAAGACAAACGGACAGGAAGGACCTTCCATGTGAGTCTTCATGGGGTGCTAGCTCTGCACAGACATCTTGAATTCAGAATTCTGTCTTTTACTACAGTGAGAGAACAAATTTCTATGGTGTGCTATTTTAAGTTTCCAGGTTCAGATCATTGCATATAGCCGTCCAAAGAAGCTACTTTCCTTGCTGAAGAGGTCAGATGGCCTTGGATTGGATTTCTAGGAAAGGAANAGACCCTGAGATGTAGGAAGAAGAGAAAGGTTTTCATGCCATACTAAGAATGCCTATCATAATCATCACGTCAAGCTCCCTAGCATACCCCATGGACCCCGGTCCTCCTTAGTCTAAAATATTGCCTCCTAAAGTGTCTATGGAACTATTCCATTTTATTCTTTTGAATGCTACTTGTCAAGACTTATTATTATTCTATACATTTGATTTTATCTTATAGGATACTGACTCCTTCGAGGTCATGCATGGTCCTGTACACTGGCTACTTCTGAATTCAGCTCTTCAAACAATGTTTGACATATGACAGTACCAGNGTAAGCTTTGTGAGAAAGAAAAGCAGGGATGCTCTGAGACAGATGCTCTACAAGGCCATAAGAAGGATGTAGCAGGTCCCCTCACTCAGCCCTTGCCTGCACCAAGCTTGTAGTCCAAGCAAGAAAGTTTCTAAAACAGGTCAGAAATGATAAGAAGTGGCAAAATATTGTGAGGAAGGGTCAGGTAAAATCCCAAAAGACCAGAGAAATGAAAGGGATGATTTTTCTCCATTGGGAAAGCTAGTGAACCTTTGCCCAAAGAAACATTGCTAAAAATCATCAGAGGGACAAAGCCAGTGATGGTGCTATTTGCTTTAGGTGTGGAAGATATACAGGGGCTTCAAGGGAGGGATCTGCCCNGGCAGGAGTCAGAGGACCTACATGCACCTGCTCCTGAAAAGCAAGTTGTTCAGCTTCCAAAGTCACTTGCTTTCCATCTCCTGTACAACTTCTCAAGTCTCACAGTATCCCTGGTAATTACAGCCATGCATCCCATCAGCTGTGCTGCTATGATCTTCATGCACACATTTTAAATCCTAGCAATACATTCCTATTGTAAACAGGAATATTTTCTTCCTACAGGTGAGAAAATTGAGGCTTAAAATGCTAAAACACCTTTAAAATTTAACACTGAGTCTACGGTTGGAAGACTGTTCTTGCATTGGGCCCAGAATGAATCGTGTATTGCCAGGAGTGTCATATTTTCTAGAGTAGTTCACACATGGGACTCTCATTTGACCTGAGAACAGAACTATGAAGCATCTAGGTCAGAGATATTTCATCCTGTTTTAAAGCTGAGANTCTAAAACACTGTGGAGTCATCATCAGTGAGCTGCATCTAGGGAGCTTCCTAGCAAGGATAAAGAACACCATTGTTCAGTGGCAAACCCTTGCTTGAGAGGCCTTCTCATCAGACCTGGACATTAGGAACTGGGATATAATATATTCCAGTCCTGATACCCGCTACATAAGGCTCTATCTGTCTGTCTGTCTGTCTGTCTGTCTGTCTATCTCTGTGTCTCTGCGTCTCTCTCTCTCTCTCTCTGTATGTCTCTCTGTCTCCCTCCCTCCCTCCCTCTCTCTCTCCCTCCTTCCCTTTCAAGCAGCAGGCAACGACATAGGGCATCCATCTCCACAAGGGCCTTCCAGGGAAAACTATGCTATTGGAAGAGTTGGCTACATCTATCTTGCAGGACAATGTGCTATTTTCCTCAGAGAGCTACCAGGCATAAATAGAGATTTCTGAACATTTTTTATGAGCTGACATGATGGCCTCTGGATACCCCTTCATTAAACTATAAAAAAATAAAAAAACAAGACAGCCTTTTCCAGAAATGTCACATCTACCTGTGTCACTGATAGAGCCAGGAGCCTACAGCCACATGGCAGAGATGGCCTCATGTTGATTCTTTTTTTCTTATAGTTTTCTAAGTACAGTCTCGGAGTTGAATGAATGCTTCACCAGAGACTGCTCTGCCCTTTCTGTTGTGGTTTCTCTTTCTCTCTGGGCATGCCCACAACCTCTTTCATCTTCCTTCCAATCTTCCCTAAGCTCTCTGGACTTCTCTCCATTATAGGCTCTTTGCATATTCGGCGATTCTGCTACCATCTGTGCTAGGACACCTCTAATATTCTTAGGCTTCCTGGCAGGGCTCCCTCCTATTATCTGGACAGGGCTTAGTTATATGTGTTCCTAGAACTCTGTTCATCACCTACTGACATTNACTTAAGTATATAAGGGTTTGTATGATTGTTTCATTAAAATTTGAGAAATTCATTCCTACTGCAAACTTTATGAACATAGACTGCCTCCATTGGGCCGATGAGGTGGCTCACCAGATAAGAGTGCGTGCAACTAAACCTGAGGACCTGAGCTCCATTCTTGGAATCCACATGGTGGAAAGACAGAAATAATCCCCACAAGTTGTCTTCTGACTTCCAGACACATACTATGATACATACATACATTCTCACACCTANCCACCCACCTAGACAAACCCACCTACACACATACATGAACACATATACATGCACACACATAAATATATAAATGTAAAATGAAAGAAAACAGTTTAAAAGCTGCCTCTGTTGCATTCCCAGAACCTAAAAAGAGTGTAAACAGTGGCTAAGCAAATGTATGCATGAATGAATCCNGGACTAGATGAGTAAATGAGTGAACAAGTAATGACTTTGTACAATAGTAATAAACAAGGGAGAGTTTGTTACAGGGAGTATCTGTCAGTATTTTAGAATATTTTTGAGTATCTGTCAATGTTTTAAAACTTTTTTTTTTTTTTGGCACAAGTAAGGCACCTGATGGCACTATCGGAATCCAGGGATTGGAGGCCATGGTGTTAAAAAAAAAAAAGTCTTACAGTGCATAGGATGATCATACTTGTCCCCAGCAGTCTGTGAACCCCAGACTTTGTAGGGCTCTACAGAAGGCCTTGTACTGGTCATGGGATTACCACAGTGTTGGCAGGGGTTTCCTGGAAGCTCTACAGGAGAATCTGGGCCATGTCTCTGTCTCCAAGCTTCTTGGCGGTGGTCTTACTCCTTGGCACTTACCCTCTAGCTCCTGTCTTTGCCTCTATCACCTCAGTCTTCACGTGTTTCCTCCTTTTTATTTTAGGACATCTGTCACTGGATTCAGAGTCCACCCTAATGATCCCCATCTTAACTAGTTACATCTAAAAGACCCTTTTCCTGAGCAATGATAAATTTTCATAGATATTCAAGTTAGAGGTGTAATACATAGTTTTTAAAGAAACAGATCAATATGCCCAGTCCTTATTTAGTGTAAAGTTAATCACATTCCTACCCCTGCCCCACCAAGAAAAATCAGTAAACAAACCTATCCTTTCTCCTCTCCTCACACAGACACCATGTTAAGTCACTTAGCCTGGTTGGCTCCTTAGCTTGCCCTATGCTCCACTTGCTCATCCAAGCACTCTGTCACCTGCACCTCCTTAGGTCTCTGAGAAACAGACCCTCTCCTCTACCTCACATGACTTTTATCACATGACTTACTACTGGTTTAAACTACAAGCTAGGTGTCACTACTGGCTTTCATTTGCAAATCAATCAAAGGAATAAATGCAGTGTCCTGGACCTCAGAGCTTTGCCACCTGATCGGAAGGCCATGTCACCATTCTTGGATGAGATCTCCATCCTCTTGCTAAGATCCAGGCTCCCTAGTTTGCTTCTGTAACAGGCACCCCAGTCTGTGCTCTCAGAATGCCAGAGACTTGCCTCCATCTTGAACCTTCCTTTCTGTTCCCTTACTGTTTACTTACACTTTTCTTTCCCTTACTATGAGGTCTTTCATGAATACAATGTTTATTTCATCTCTGTGTCCCCAAATCCAATACCCGCCCCAGGGCACAGCATACATGACCAATTTATGTTACTGGAACAAATGAATGCATTCATAAGCTCCACAATCTAGTTTAAAGAAGTTGCTTTTGTTTATACTGGCATTTCTCAGGTATAATTACAATAAACATAATTCAGCACAGTGGTTCTATTAGAAGTGACGAGAAAGTGCATCAAATTTTTCAAGAAGAAGGAAAAACAAAAAAGCTTCCACAAAAAAGCTTCCGTAGGCTCATTAGTTCACAAAACTGCTTTGATCTACAGTCAGCATGCTTCTACTCGGTGGGTTGACTTATGNTTTCTAACTTGCTTCAAGAATGTCTAGAAAGGTAGATATGCAAAACTTATCAATAAAACCTCAATATTTATTTGTCTTTATTGGCTTTTATTTATTTATTTTTCAAGGTGCAGGGACCAATCCCAGGAACAGGGATTTTTTTTTCTAATTTTATGTCTGTTTGTTTGTTTTTAATCTTCAAGAATACCAGCCACGGAATAGAGTAGAATGCCCTAAGATATACCATAGATGCTCTTCCAGGTTGAGAAAAGCAGGAGATCCCCTCCGGAGCAGGGAGGCCATCACTGACAAGCTGGGATGCTTTTCTTTCAGGGCCAGGCTTGCACTGTGCACCTGCAGTGGCCATGCACCTGCAATGTGTTTCCTTCTGGTGTTCTTGTGATCCCCCCCTTTCCTCCAAGTCTGTGCATTCCTTGCTCCCTGTCCTGAGTTGCAAATGAAAGTGGATGGCCTAGAGCTCCACGCACCTCATTAACCTCTGCATTATCTCAGGGAAATTATACCAATTATCACACTGGGGCTCTGAATTGAAAAGCTACCGTGTCTNTGCAGACGGTGATGGATGCTAGCAATTTAAGGAGAGGAGGGGCAGTTCCTTGGGTGATGAAAGAATCATTTGTTTAGCCACGAGAGAGGCTCTTTCATAGCAGACACAATGTACAACTCTCTGCTGGGGAGGTTTTCCTGGCATTATTTTGTAATAGCTATATTTTGGAGTGAGATTTTAAAAAATAGCATATATTGATTAATCATATTTTCTTACTGTCTTTGAAAAAAAACTATACAAAAAAAAAATAAAATCTAAGCATAAAAATGGCCCAGAATCCCCTTACGTGGTGACTTCTGTTAATCTTGAAAGACAATCAGAATGAAAGCAACACAGTACAGGTGAGTTTGACAACTCAGAATTAAGTAGCCAACCAAAGTAAAGCAAATGTCTTCCACATCCCCTTCTAAGCGCCTTCTCTAGACATCTAACATGCTGCTGTGGTTTCTTTAGAGACCAACGTAAGTGGAGTTGCTAAAAGCACCAGACTCCAAACCTGAGTGGGTGTTTCATTTGCTCACTCACAGGCTTCGGAGACCCACCCTGAGATTCTGTGGCTCATGAGGTAATCAGTGATGTGCATACTTTACAATATCTCTGTAGTGTTAAACCCTAGATTTCCTGCTGTGGAACTTGATTTTTGAACAAGTTAGTCTTTTAGTCTTTCTTTGCCTTGTTTTTCCCCTTCTGTAAAATGGATCTAATTACTAGAATTTAACAGTATTCAATAAATTAAAACATTTAAAAGGCACTGAATATTAATAACCTAGAATTTTTCTACTATCATATCCCAGCCTGAAAATGAATCTATTATTATCTATGATTTTCAATATTAACCAAAGGGATATATATTTTTTCATATATATATATTTTCAGATATACATATGTTTTTCAGAATGTGATTAGTTAAGATAATGGCTTTTCACTTTTTGTATTTTTCACTATAGATATAGACAGTCTTTATGAATTGTGATTAACATGAAACCGTGTTGTAGATTTGCATGCTGGAGGAGGCACTGGTTCTCTGAAGGGACCAACCACTCCAGGTTGTTTTCCATCACAGGTACTAGATAATCTGAGCAGCTGAGTGAGAGACAGCCTTCTCTGACTAGATATTTGTGAGCCAATTCATAGTTGGAAAATTAAAATGTATATACACATTATTGGGGAAGCTGCATGT
>LZPO01035099.1:46484-60187 GCA_001675575.1 Neotoma lepida | reverse complement strand
TCTCCTTTCCTGGTCCCATGATGTGAGCCTCCCTCTCTACCACAATGGTAGGAACCTCTGAAACTGTGAGCAAAGTCAATCTTTCCTCCCTTCAGTTGTTCTTGGGTATTTATCACAGGGACAATGTTTGGCACAGGCTTTGCCACCTACATTTTCAAAGGCTGATGAGAAAGCATGCAAGCAATGTAATGTACATGTGCACTGAATCGTGACGTGGTTGACCATGCACTGTCCTGTCCAGTGAGAGCCCAAAGAAATAAGATGAAGATCAAGTTCAAAGCCAGCATTCGTTCCTCCAGAAGCCTGGTCCTGCAAGGTGAAAGCCCTAAGAGCAGATACATGGCAGCACAGCCTGGGATGCTCAGCAGCACTCTAATACATGTAGATCAAAGAAAGGACAAAAGCAGTCAGGGAATCAGCAGTCAGAAAATGCTTCCTGAGGAAGCAAACAGTTTAGGTTTATGAATAGCAAATTCCAGAATCCACATGACCAATACAAGATCAGTTTTCTCTATAATTACCTAACTGGAATACCTTTCCATAGATCCTAGCCTTGCCAGTGAAAATTGCATCCTCAGTTCAAGTTCCAGGTTTATGAAAACAGAATTGTCATAGTCACTGTGTTCTACAAAGATTCTCTTCCTAAGTGGATGGCCAGTGGATGGCCATTCCTGTAGCTACTTCTGCCTGCCCAGCAAGTCTGCTGTGACCCAGTCACCTGAAACAATGTAAACATGTATAGCCCATTTAGTTATAATGCTTGGATTTTACAAGCTTTTTGTTCAAATAGTAAAGAACAATGGGAAACGAATTTGAACTATAAGGTAAGTTTGCCATTGGCTATTTCAAGGAATCAAGTATATTCTAAGGCAGGTATTAATTTAAATATTAAAAAATTAAATATTCCCAAGGGATGGATCAGGAAGGTGATGGTTCACTGCTCTGCAAATGGTTTCAGACAAAGTCAGACTGAAAGTGCAATTGGGAAGGCAACTTGGCCCACTGCCATAGACAAAAGATACATGTAGCCAGACACTTATCTCTGTCCCACCCCGTCCCCCAGTCCTGCAGCTGCTTTTAAAAATAATCACTCAGAGGCTTAATATTAATTACAAACTGTTTGGTCTATGACTCAGGCTTATTGCTAACTAGCTCTTTTATCTTAAATTAACCCATTTCTATTCATCTATGTATTGCTACATGTCTCATGGTTTACCTGTGTTCCATTACATCTTGCTCCCCCAGTGACCTTCAGGGTCTCCTTTTACTCTGACTTTCTTCTTCCTGTCTCTTTGTTTGGATTTCCTGCCTGGATATAACCTGTCTTGCCATAGGCCAGAGCAGCTTCTTTATTAACCAATGATAACAATACATATTCAGAGCATACAGAAAGACCATCCCACAGCAAAATACTACAAATCTTCAAAGGTCAACATGTCCTCCAAAGACATCTGGGGAAGAGCATCTTTAAGACACTTTGGTTAATCTGATCTGTAATCAGTCTTCTAATTGGTTTTGAGATCTTCCATCCATGATCCTTGCTCAGTTCTTCAGATTTGCTGCCTACTATACTGCCCATCCATTATCCTTGTTACATCCAGTGTCAATATTTAAATCAAAACATAGGTAAGACTGGCAAGATAGCNCAGCAGTTAAAAGCACTTGATGNTCTTCCAGAGGAGCCAGGTTTGATTCCCAGCACCCACACAGTTTCTCATAATCACCCGTAAGTCCAGTTCCATGGGATCCTATACCTACTATGACTGCTGAAGGCATGAGGCACTCATGGTGTGCATAGAATACGTGTAGGCAAAATATCTATATATATATAAAATAAAAATAAATAAATATTTGAGAGAGAAAGGAGGGGTTACTTGATTTCTTGAATGACCATTTTCTATACAACCAAGAAAATCCAGTTAGCCACTCTCAGCCCCAGTTTCTTTCTCCACAAATCCATAAATGAAAATTTTGGAAGAATTAACTTAAGCTTTTACAGAAACATGCATTTCAGAGCCCCAGTCACTGTTTTTTTGTTTTTGTTTTGTTTTGTTTTATTTTGTTTTGTTTTGTATCTTCAATGTCACTGGGCAGAAGAAAGAACTACCATTATGTGCGGATATTCTTCATTCCCCTTTTAGGTTGGGCAGCTTATAAGCTCATCACTTAACTATGAGTTTCATTGATGACCTGACATATGTGCTAATGGGAGTTGAGCAGAAAAAATAAAGTGAGTGAATTAGTTAGGACTTTTAAAAATGACTTAGGCTACACCTAATTTGAGCCGGCTTAGGGAAGAATGCNGGTGTTCTGACGAGAATGGTGATGTTTCCTTAAATAATGGGATGACAATTGTGATGGAGCCTAGGGAAGGGCCTGGAAACCAGGGCTAAAGACATAAACAAGCCTCGTAATTGACTGTCTCTGGTTTCCATCCTCTCCCCCTTTCTGTGCTTGATTCATTGCTTTTTCTGTGCCTCTTAGCAGCATTTCTTTGCTCCTAACGCCCATGGTGGAATACATGGCTCCACAGCACCCATTGGAGGACCAGCAGCCCCAGCAACAACACCTGGAGAATAAAATCTGGTTCTCACAGCTAGAGTCTATACCTGTTCTAACCAGCTCCAACTGGTGAGTAGAATCACAAAGGATCAAATAGCCTTTAGAGGCACTTGTGTATCATCAACGTAAGGTAGGAGTTTACATTGTTAGGACAAACTGATCCCCTGAGGAAGAAGGGGAAAGAGAAGAATTTCTGTAGTGAAGTAAATGATGCTTGGTTCCCACTCTCTGTGGGGCACTGCTGGCAGCTCAGAGGTGAACCTCTCATTTCGGAGAAGTAATATCTTATCTATTTTTATTGGAGAAAGTTGACTGAATCAATGGCTCTCAACCTTGGCTTATTATTTGATTGACATGGGAAGCTTTTGGAAATGTTCAATATTCAGACAACACCTTCAGATCAAATAAATCTAAAGCTCTAGCTATGGAATCCTGGTATTGGTATTTTTAAAGTTCTTTAGATTATCTCCATCTCCAACTAAGGTTTACAAGCATTGGACATGATTGATGATCCCCAAATGAATCATCTGCATCTAGTTAAAGTGAGGGCTGTGACTGAGTAGGTTCAAGGTAGGGCATGGGATTCTGCCCTGGGAACAAGCTTCCAGGCAGCAGCAAAGCCTGCTCGTAGATTACACTCCAACCATCCAAACACTGCATCAAGTCTCAGTCCTGCTCTTCTTCCAAGATATCAGGAAACAAACTATTTATCCCCAAAATATTTTCCTCATTAGCAGGATTTGCACCAAATACCACAATATCAAAGCTCCAAGAAGGAGTTAACGTGCCCCACATAGCCTAAGAGAAACTGCTGAAGACATTCTGTGCATAACACTTCTTGGAGTTGTGTTTGGAAATCAAACATCAAATTACAAAACTAAATTATTAAGTTTTGTTCTGTTTCATTATTGTTGAATAAAGAGTCCTTTCTGAAAATGCAGCTGGCATCTGACAGAGAAAAGCCAGTTCAACTAAGGCATGCAGTCAGCCTGACATGGAAAGAAGAAATGCTTTAAAATTTTTAACAATAATTTTGAAACTCTAATATAGTTAAATCATNTCTCCCATTCCCGTTCCTCCCTCCAATCTCTCCCATGCTCTCTTTCAAATCCAAGGCCTCTTTTCCTTTGTTATTACATAGATACATATACATTTCTAATTATAGAAATATAACCTGCTTAGTCTCTATAACATTTCCTGTATATAATTTCAAAAAGCCTTCTCTTTGCAACAGGCAGAGACCATTAGAGAAAACCACACTGTTCACAATGCAGGTAATGAGGTAGTGTGATGCACAGTCCCAGGCGATAAACATATACAACACAATCCTTGTACTTAAAGCTTGGGGATCATTTCAGAAAAGAGGGTGAAAAGACTATAAGAGTCAGAGGAAAAAGAAGTTAGCTGTGAGGTTGTGTCTTCTAGAAATGTTAATAAAGCTACACCCATGAAGTCTCATGAATGTGGTTGCCTAAACAAGACCTAAAAACAATAATACAGACTAGCGTGGAAAAGGAAAGGAGTTTTAGCACCTAGCAGTTAAGGATACTGAATACAAAACATAGAATCTGTGATAGAACAGTTTGACCTGATGCCCAAATGACAACATAGAAACTGTAGCTGGGCAAAGGAAATTTNAAAAAATTAGATAGATCGCAGATAGATAGATATACAGATAGACAGACAGACAGATAGACAGACAGATAGATATGCAGACAGATAGATAATAGATGACAGATAATAGATTGATAGATGACAGATAATAGATTGACAGATGACAGATAATACATAGAAACAATAGAGTATGAATAGGTGGATGATGGGAGGACAGATATTCCATGATGGAATCGCCTCATTTTCTAGTAGATTTAACTGTGAATGTGTCAAACTCCTTCTAAGAGATCGAGTACATTTTAGAGTATAGATTGAGTCTCTGATAATAAAATTGAAGTTGTTTCAATATTTTGTGACTAGTCTACTTAATTTCTTTAATCTACCCTATGTAAGAGGCCAGGAAAGCATTCATATAGGATGCTTTGTTTACATATTCTTGAGTATAACACACAAAATTGAGAGGAAAACGCCACTAAAAAATTGCCAGATTTTCACACAGAAGATATTAAGTACCTAGAATGCATCAGGCATTAGGTTTATCAAAGTTAAAAGCCTGTAATTCTTAGGATTATTCATATGTCATTTCTAATAATGATTAAAAATTAAAAATGATTTTATATAGCTACATTTTATAGTTATTGAAATTTGGAATCTAGGAATCAGAATGTGATGTTGGTCTTGGTGATGATGGTAGTGGTGGGAAGTGTGGGTGTGGTAAGGCTGGATGTTTGAATACACTTTGAACTTAAGAAATTTCTAAGTAGGCTCCTAAAATTGTAGAGAAGATATCCCACCACTGGTCAATTCAAGCTGCCTAGTGACCAAACTTGGCTTCCTGTCCCTTCCACTATTCTGAGTGATCTGCCTATTTCTAAAGTTTAATTTCTGGTTGGCCAGGGTATACCANTGTGGAAAGATGAACCAAAATCTTAGCCTCTACATAATCCTATAGTTTCACGTCTAAAGGAAGCAGAGCTTTAAAATGGTAACTTCTGAAGTGGTACCAATTCTTCATTTCTAGTCTGCATTCTTCTCTCCTGGCAAAGAAGGCTGGAACAAGAACTGGTCATAAAAGGAAATGTTTCACTCAGCCTTGCAGATGCATTTCTGCGCCAAAGTTGCTTCTACCTTTACAGCTAATGCACATAAAAAGAGAATATTTAGACAGCACTTCACAAAAGTGTGGTTGACTTAGGAAGTCAGAGGGTTATAACTGCCCCCCAAGAAAATGTCATGCTTTTCAAATAGCTTCAGTTGCCATGGCCTTCCAGCAGCCCATCTGGTCGAAGTCCAATCCAACTCCACACCACAGCTGGAGTGAGTCTATTCAGAATGCAAATGCAACTCCTTCTCTCTAGAGAAAAGATTCTCAACGTTTCTTCTATTTTCTGGTCACCAACAGGAGTGTCAAGCACCTGAGCCCCACNCCTTCTGTGACCCAGTTACTGTCAATCACTCCAGCTTTCCATCTCTTCTACCATTTTAGATTTCCATAGTATTCTTGAGCAAAGGCACATCCTGTGTATTTGTAAGCCACTCTGAAAACCTGTCTGATGCTTCAAGACCTAGAATTATATGAATGCTTTCATAAGAATTACTTTTCTGCCTTTTTTATCCTTCATGCCTTGTCCTTAAATACTTTCTAGGCCATTCTTAGTGTAGTGCAGGTGGGCCTTCACATCACCTTCTGGTAGAATATGTCATAACACATGTACTGTAGATCAAAAACCACTAGCCATCACTACCATCATTCTCATCACTGTTCTAAATAATCACGGAAAGCCTCTTAGGTTCCAGCCAAGGTGCTTATTGGCTTACATAACCTAGATAACCATGGCACCTATTTGAAGTCAGAGATCAAGTTAAATNAACAGGCAAATCAAAATAGTAACTTAACAGTGTAGGGAATGTACTAAACACAACAATCATTTGTTGCTCAATAATTTATAAAGATAAATCAATAACTACTTATTTAACTTTAGAAATAGGCTTTTTAAAAGTAGTTCTAGATTTACAAAGAAGTTGATAACAGTGCATTATTCCTATATATCCTGCACCAGTGTTTCACTGCTAGTAGCATACTATGTTGTTATTGTATCTTTCTAACAATTAATATTCAATCTACACAGCTAATTAACTAAATTCTAAGATACATTCATCTTTTCTTAGCCCTGAGTAATGATGTCTTTGCCTATGGAAGTTCATCAAGTTTCCCTAGTTTTTACTGTATTGAGTTTTAAGAAGTACCAGCAAATATCTTGGATTGTCTTGGAGCTTGATGTTTTTCTTAAGATTGAACTAGGATGCTGAGGGTATGTGTGTGCTTGTGTACATGTAACCACACCTACACATGCGTGCACACCAAAGAGCAGAATGGTAGGGTATCATTCCTATCACAAAATATTGAGGGCACATACTATGAAAGCAATTTATGACTGTTGATGTTGATCTTGGTCATATAACTAAGGTAGTACTTGCTACATTTTTCTGTTTTCTGCTTTCATTCCAACAGAATCAGGAGGAAATGACTTTGCAACACCAGCAGGAGTGGGAAGTCATATTCCCCTTCCTGAAGACAGANCATCTAGAAAAATCACGTATTTGGTCTTCTCTACGAAAGACCCATATTCCCTTCTCTGTTTATTAATTTTGTGAAGTNTTTATTTAGAGTAGAAACTCATGGATATTAATTTTATAATTGGGGTTTCCATTCANTACTGCCTGATGTTGGTATTCAAATTGTCACAGCCTTGGGCACTGGGAGCTCCTTCAATGGGCTCCTGGACACCTTTGCCAAAAAAATTATCATTATGACTTTATTCTTATGTTTGAGCCTTTCTTATATTTTATTCTAGGTTCGCCTTTCATATTTCCTGCCCCAATCTTAGGGGCCTTAATTTATTCAAGAGTTCCTGGTTTCTTTTACTGGAGTATGGTATTAGAACCCAAGATTTGGTACTAGCTGTTCACTTTGCCATTGAAGAGCTATTTCTTTCAGGCCTTCTCAATTGACCAAATAAAGCAAAACAAATTTGAAAACTCTGTGTGTGTGTGTGTGTGTGTGTGTGTATACACATGTGTTTGTGTGTGTGCGATCTGTGTACATACATATGCCCATGTAAATTTCTATTATATCTGCATTAAGCTAAACACACTGAAGTCTCCAAGTCTAATTCATGATTAATGGTTAATGCATGATTCATTTAACTTTCTCCCCTTGGTTGTCTGTAACTTTCTACTCTAATAGTAGAAAACCTGATTTATACCATTTGCCACATAGTTTGCTTAATTGTTCAACTTATAAATATATAGCAGTATCAGAATTTTAACCTACAGCCTTGTGCAAAGCAACACTGTCAAGCCAAGTGCAGTGCTTATGTGCGATCCTTTTTGCTTTAATTCTTACAGACTACTCATCTCCAATATTACTTTGTTCAATACTTGTTCCCTTTGTCCTCTTCAGTGAGGTGCATTTATGGATTTATGATATGGTTACACATTTGTTTGTCACTGCCTGTCTGCCTTCCTCGGATGGAATTATCCTGATTTCTAAAATGATTCCTAAGTACCTAGATTAACGTTCACAGTTTGTAAATTAGAGTTCTAGTATTCATTCATTTTCCTCATCTGTTTCTCACTCATCCATTATTTACTCCTATTTCATGCACATAAAAATAAGCTGAATTAACTTAAATTTAGAAAATGACTCTCACATTGGATTCAAATTCAATAAAAAAAAATCAGCATCTAAAGAGAGGAAAGAAATAAGTGGCGACTTAGAGACTGTCAGGATCTAATCACTCTGCTGGAAGTTCAAGTTGGTCCTGAGTCTCCAGCAGACACACTGATGAAGAGAAACATAGCAGCAGGAGGTGACTTTTCAGACTGTAAGTATTCAGAGTGAGTGATAAGGAAATGAGAGGAAGGGGTGTCTGGACTAGGTGAAGCTGACACAGGCCTCCAGTTAGAAGAACACGTTCAGACTTAGTCCTTACGTCCAAGAAAGTTACCTTTTAAATTCCACATGGTGTCTCTGGAAATATCTCCCCCAGAGGCCCACACAAACACATGACATTCACGGGGAGTACCTTATCACCACTGTCACTATGAGAGACAAGATCTCATGTTACATATCTGCTCATAAAATACTTCTGCCTGTTTTTCTTATTCTTGTGAACACTTGGAATATCTAGTGCCAGGTTTTTCATCCATTCCCATTTTGCAGATCAGCAATCTGAGGGTCAAAGGGTATATGACTTTCACTTGATACGTACTGAAAAGAGGGACTAAATTCCAGGACCCAGATGTCTACCTCCCTGTCTCATAATGACCACTACCTTTACCATCTCCATCTCTTCATTACTTGAAGACAGACCATATATATGGTCTGGCTTCCTTATTTCTGATTCCTGTGGGTATCTATATTGAATGGCCTGAGATCAAAATACAGGCATTACAACTCTCCAAAGCTATGATGGACCCAGGTGGCCTCATTTAGCCAGGAAAGCAGATGTTTGATTTTTTTTTCCCCCAAGACATTCTGAGGTATCAGTGTTTCCTTAGATCTAACATCATTTTTAAAACACTGAGAAACTAAAAACTGTATTCATTACCTTTCTGTGTCTGTGTTAAAACACCATGACCAAAGCAACTTACGGAAGGAAGCATTTATGTTGGCTTATGTTTCCAGAGGGATAGGAGTCCATCATGGCGGGAGGCATGGCAGCAGGCAGGCATGGTAGCCAGAGCAGCAAGCAGAGAGAGGAGACTGGAAGTAGAGCAAGCCTTCAAACTCTCTCTCAAAGACTCTCAAAGCCTGCCCAATGGTGCACTGCTTCCAACAAGGCTGCACCTCCCCATAACCTCAGCATACAGCACTGCCACATGGGGACTGAGTTCAAATGTCCCAGTCTGGGGGGTGGGGGTGGGCACATTTATCATTNAAACCACCACAAAAGACAAAGTATCTCTGGATTTACACATAATATAGAATATTTGCTCTTATTTTACAAAGAATTCCAAATGTCTATGATTGGGGGCGCTGGAGAGATGGCTCAGCAATTAAGAGCACTGGCTCTTCTTCCAGAGGTCCGGAGTTCAATTCCCAGCAACCACAGGGTGGCTCACAACCATCTNCTGTAGATCAAAAACCACTAGCCATCACTACCATCATTCTCATCACTGTTCTAAATAATCACGGAAAGCCTCTTAGGTTCCAGCCAAGGTGCTTATTGGCTTACATAACCTAGATAACCATGGCACCTATTTGAAGTCAGAGATCAAGTTAAATNAACAGGCAAATCAAAATAGTAACTTAACAGTGTAGGGAATGTACTAAACACAACAATCATTTGTTGCTCAATAATTTATAAAGATAAATCAATAACTACTTATTTAACTTTAGAAATAGGCTTTTTAAAAGTAGTTCTAGATTTACAAAGAAGTTGATAACAGTGCATTATTCCTATATATCCTGCACCAGTGTTTCACTGCTAGTAGCATACTATGTTGTTATTGTATCTTTCTAACAATTAATATTCAATCTACACAGCTAATTAACTAAATTCTAAGATACATTCATCTTTTCTTAGCCCTGAGTAATGATGTCTTTGCCTATGGAAGTTCATCAAGTTTCCCTAGTTTTTACTGTATTGAGTTTTAAGAAGTACCAGCAAATATCTTGGATTGTCTTGGAGCTTGATGTTTTTCTTAAGATTGAACTAGGATGCTGAGGGTATGTGTGTGCTTGTGTACATGTAACCACACCTACACATGCGTGCACACCAAAGAGCAGAATGGTAGGGTATCATTCCTATCACAAAATATTGAGGGCACATACTATGAAAGCAATTTATGACTGTTGATGTTGATCTTGGTCATATAACTAAGGTAGTACTTGCTACATTTTTCTGTTTTCTGCTTTCATTCCAACAGAATCAGGAGGAAATGACTTTGCAACACCAGCAGGAGTGGGAAGTCATATTCCCCTTCCTGAAGACAGANCATCTAGAAAAATCACGTATTTGGTCTTCTCTACGAAAGACCCATATTCCCTTCTCTGTTTATTAATTTTGTGAAGTNTTTATTTAGAGTAGAAACTCATGGATATTAATTTTATAATTGGGGTTTCCATTCANTACTGCCTGATGTTGGTATTCAAATTGTCACAGCCTTGGGCACTGGGAGCTCCTTCAATGGGCTCCTGGACACCTTTGCCAAAAAAATTATCATTATGACTTTATTCTTATGTTTGAGCCTTTCTTATATTTTATTCTAGGTTCGCCTTTCATATTTCCTGCCCCAATCTTAGGGGCCTTAATTTATTCAAGAGTTCCTGGTTTCTTTTACTGGAGTATGGTATTAGAACCCAAGATTTGGTACTAGCTGTTCACTTTGCCATTGAAGAGCTATTTCTTTCAGGCCTTCTCAATTGACCAAATAAAGCAAAACAAATTTGAAAACTCTGTGTGTGTGTGTGTGTGTGTGTGTGTATACACATGTGTTTGTGTGTGTGCGATCTGTGTACATACATATGCCCATGTAAATTTCTATTATATCTGCATTAAGCTAAACACACTGAAGTCTCCAAGTCTAATTCATGATTAATGGTTAATGCATGATTCATTTAACTTTCTCCCCTTGGTTGTCTGTAACTTTCTACTCTAATAGTAGAAAACCTGATTTATACCATTTGCCACATAGTTTGCTTAATTGTTCAACTTATAAATATATAGCAGTATCAGAATTTTAACCTACAGCCTTGTGCAAAGCAACACTGTCAAGCCAAGTGCAGTGCTTATGTGCGATCCTTTTTGCTTTAATTCTTACAGACTACTCATCTCCAATATTACTTTGTTCAATACTTGTTCCCTTTGTCCTCTTCAGTGAGGTGCATTTATGGATTTATGATATGGTTACACATTTGTTTGTCACTGCCTGTCTGCCTTCCTCGGATGGAATTATCCTGATTTCTAAAATGATTCCTAAGTACCTAGATTAACGTTCACAGTTTGTAAATTAGAGTTCTAGTATTCATTCATTTTCCTCATCTGTTTCTCACTCATCCATTATTTACTCCTATTTCATGCACATAAAAATAAGCTGAATTAACTTAAATTTAGAAAATGACTCTCACATTGGATTCAAATTCAATAAAAAAAAATCAGCATCTAAAGAGAGGAAAGAAATAAGTGGCGACTTAGAGACTGTCAGGATCTAATCACTCTGCTGGAAGTTCAAGTTGGTCCTGAGTCTCCAGCAGACACACTGATGAAGAGAAACATAGCAGCAGGAGGTGACTTTTCAGACTGTAAGTATTCAGAGTGAGTGATAAGGAAATGAGAGGAAGGGGTGTCTGGACTAGGTGAAGCTGACACAGGCCTCCAGTTAGAAGAACACGTTCAGACTTAGTCCTTACGTCCAAGAAAGTTACCTTTTAAATTCCACATGGTGTCTCTGGAAATATCTCCCCCAGAGGCCCACACAAACACATGACATTCACGGGGAGTACCTTATCACCACTGTCACTATGAGAGACAAGATCTCATGTTACATATCTGCTCATAAAATACTTCTGCCTGTTTTTCTTATTCTTGTGAACACTTGGAATATCTAGTGCCAGGTTTTTCATCCATTCCCATTTTGCAGATCAGCAATCTGAGGGTCAAAGGGTATATGACTTTCACTTGATACGTACTGAAAAGAGGGACTAAATTCCAGGACCCAGATGTCTACCTCCCTGTCTCATAATGACCACTACCTTTACCATCTCCATCTCTTCATTACTTGAAGACAGACCATATATATGGTCTGGCTTCCTTATTTCTGATTCCTGTGGGTATCTATATTGAATGGCCTGAGATCAAAATACAGGCATTACAACTCTCCAAAGCTATGATGGACCCAGGTGGCCTCATTTAGCCAGGAAAGCAGATGTTTGATTTTTTTTTCCCCCAAGACATTCTGAGGTATCAGTGTTTCCTTAGATCTAACATCATTTTTAAAACACTGAGAAACTAAAAACTGTATTCATTACCTTTCTGTGTCTGTGTTAAAACACCATGACCAAAGCAACTTACGGAAGGAAGCATTTATGTTGGCTTATGTTTCCAGAGGGATAGGAGTCCATCATGGCGGGAGGCATGGCAGCAGGCAGGCATGGTAGCCAGAGCAGCAAGCAGAGAGAGGAGACTGGAAGTAGAGCAAGCCTTCAAACTCTCTCTCAAAGACTCTCAAAGCCTGCCCAATGGTGCACTGCTTCCAACAAGGCTGCACCTCCCCATAACCTCAGCATACAGCACTGCCACATGGGGACTGAGTTCAAATGTCCCAGTCTGGGGGGTGGGGGTGGGCACATTTATCATTNAAACCACCACAAAAGACAAAGTATCTCTGGATTTACACATAATATAGAATATTTGCTCTTATTTTACAAAGAATTCCAAATGTCTATGATTGGGGGTGCTGGAGAGATGGCTCAGCAATTAAGAGCACTGGCTCTTCTTCCAGAGGTCCGGAGTTCAATTCCCAGCAACCACAGGGTGGCTCACAACCATCTATAGCAGGATCTGATGCCCTCGTCTGTCATGCAGGTATACACGCAGAGCAGTCATACATAAAATACAAATAAATAAAATAAAAAAGTCAAATGTCCATGATTACCTGATAACCACACTCTCAGTATGTTACAAACAGTAATTGGGAGGAGACAGTAGGTCCTGCAAGAAGCATTGAGGTTTCAAAGTAGGAAACCATCTGAGAAGAGTTTAGGTCAAAGAGTTTGTGTGCCTGAGTTTTTCCTGGTATTAGTAATCATTTAAGCACAGTGGTCTAATTTGTACTCATAAATGTGTCACTGAATTATTTTTTAATTCAAATTGATTATGTTGTGTATGCTTTCCTTCAAATGGTGACATTGTGTTTTGTGTTTGTTTGCTTTTAAGATGTGTTTTATTCTAAATAATTAAAATAAGTAAATGCTTCAGTATTTAGCTTAGGAAAAGCTTAGATNTATGGCAAGCAGGAGAACCCAGTATAACTCATTAACTCAATAAACATTTACTGTGTGTAAATTGTACATCAGGAGCTGAGNAGAAAGAAATAAACAATATTGATCCCTGTCTTCAGGAAGCTCAACATCTAATTTAAGAATTTGTCTCTGGGGATCTGGATTGCTGAGGGTTTTTTTACGGCNTGAAAGGCTGATAGTTAAATCCTTCCTGCTCTATGAGACTTTTGGGGCTCCTGGAGGTAAGAAACATTGAATTAAGCCTTAAAGTTTGAGAAGAAGCAACAGGATTCATATATTAAGGAGGGAAGGAATCCATATAGAGAAAATTGAGAGTGGTGGTTTTCCTGACAGGTGCTGTGATTATCCTTAGGCTAAATCAAACCTGGGTCTCACACACAGAGAAATAGGGAACTAGAAACCACAACTAGGCTCTTTCTCCTTCCCTTAGTTCCCTAATGAGTGTGCCAAGTCCAGCTGGAACCTGGAGGATAAGTAAGTGAAGCCCCCGGTGTAGATA
>LZPO01035099.1:9005-22879 GCA_001675575.1 Neotoma lepida | reverse complement strand
TGTGCACATATGTATAAATGGGTGTGAGTGTACAGGTGTGAGTATGGGTGTGTGCATGTGTGTGAATGTGGGTGTGTGCATGTGTGTAAGCATGTATGTGAGTGTGTTTGTTTTCTGGGGCTACCCAACTTGAAAGTGGCCTTGACAAGTCACAGTATTTTAAAGCTTCCGACTCCTAGAATTCACTCTCTCACATATCCTAAACACTTGGAGCACCTTTCATATTTCAAGAGAACCTTTCCTTTTTATTCTTCCTCTCTTCCACATAATCAGTTTCTTCCTGTGTTCCAGCCACTTTGCCCATTGGTGAAGCTGTGACCCATAACTCTATACCCTAAGGCAAAGAGTATGTTCATTTTAAAGACAGGGATGCAGTCATAACAGCACTCAGAGGTGTGCACAGATACATAGGTGATCCAGAAAAATGCATATGTGCATGCACACCTGGGTACTACGGGTAAGAATATACACAGAGGAAGTATGGTCCACAGACCTGTAGCATCAGCATTACCTGGATGCTTGCTAGAATGCCAAAATGCAAACATAGAAACAGACCCAGAAGCAGAAGTGCAAACTGTGAGAAGCAGCCATCCACACCCCAAGGGATGGCAGAAAGTTTCCTGGAGACGTAATAGTTCTATGACTGTAAAGACAAAATACTTTTCATCTTTTAAGTAAGAATAGTGAGCTTTAGACTATTTCTGGGGTGCTATAGTGATGGCTCAGGTGGTAAAGCCCTCAATGCCCAAGCTTGATAATCTGAATCTGGATCCCCAACACCCACATAAAATGTGAACCTAGCCATGACTGCTTATAACCCCAGAGCAAGAAGGGCAAGCAGAGACAGACTGACCCCAGNNGCTCACTGCCTAGCTAAGCTAGTCANCGCTATAAGCTCCAAATTTCAGCAAGAGACTGTCTCAAAGATAAGGTGGGGTAAGAGGGAAGATTTCTTTCTAGATTGCTCTCTGTCACTGTGATAAACACCATGACCAAAAAGCAACTTGGGGAGGAAAGTGTTTATTTAGCTTATACATGCTGATCATAGTCTTTCATTGGGGGAAGCCAAGGCAGGAGATCAAGGCAGGAACATGGAAGCAGGAGCTGAAGCAGAGATCATAGAAGAGTGNTGCATACTGGCTTGCATGCTCACAGGCCCATCTAATGAAGACAGTTCCTCAATCAAGATTCCCTCTTCCCCAGTGACTCTAGTTTGTGTCAAGGTAACAAAACTGACCAGCACAATAGTCTAAGTCAACAACTGGGTTTCTGTACCTGCCCATGCACGTGGGAAAATGGGTTCTCTGTATTAACATCCCAAGGTAGCATGACTGGCCTCCTTCAAGCTTAATGATCCAAATTAAATTTAATAAACTGAAGACCACCTCATATTTCACAGGTACTATGTGGCAAGCCTAGAGTTGAATATTATTTTATCTAGTACATTCGTGGGTCCTCACAACAAGCTTATATGATACATTTTCCTCAGTTCACAAAGAAAGGAGCACTAGAGTCCAGTCATTGTTTTCTGAAGCACGCCGCTAACAAGGGGCCCAGCTGGATTTCAAATGCACAGCTGTACGCCTCCTGAGCCTCAGCTTCAGTGGAGGTGCTGGTCTGCTTTTCCCACAGTTCGTTGTCTCAGTTTTTGAAGACAATCCCTTGCCACTCTGTCTCCTCCCTGGGCACAGGCAGCCCATTGCAGCCATACCTGTGACCAGCAGGTAAGCACCATAGGAACCACATATTAAGGGTAAATAGTGGAGGGCTGTGGAACTCGCTGAAACCTAGCAATGGGCACAGAGCTTTGAATTGGCATTTGATCCTGTGTTACCTCTTATTGATTATCAACTTGATGGGAATTAGAATCACCGTGGCAACAAACCTCTGAGGATGTCTGTGAGGGAGTTTCTAGGTAAAGTTAATTCTACATTAGGTAGGTTCTAAATGTAGATGGCACCGTTTGTAGTTCTGGGGTAGCAAACCGAATGTAAAGGAGAAGTGGAGCTGAGGGGAGCACTCATCTCTTTGTCTCTCCCCCCCCCCGCTCTCTATTTCCTGACTGCAGATACAATATTACCAGCCCAACCGCCTTGCCTTCCTTGCCAAGATGAACTGTATTCCCTCAAACTGAAGACCTAACAAAGGTCTTCCTCCTTAAGTTGCATTAGTCATAGCAGCAATAAGTGTAACTGGTGTGGAATGTCACTTTAGGATCAGATCCAGAAGTTGACATTCTGCGCTACANACTGCGTCCTCCNATGTCCACAAGATGTTAGACCTGCTGGAACTTTCAGCCTTGGAATAAAGGACATCAGAAACCCAGGATGTCCCAAGCTTCCTCAGTTTAACATGTCTGGGGACAGGTCTACTTGGTTGTTTCTCTAATCATTTTGTCATTAACTCCAGGTTGCATTTCCTGTCCCCACAGTATTTACCTCTGATATAGGCAGCCATACAATTCCTGACTTTCTACACTGATCTATAAAGAACAGATGAATAAGGCAAATCTTCCTTTAAGATTTTTGTTGTTATAGTTTTGGATGCTTACTACATAGCCCATGTTGGTCTCAGACTCACAACTTTCCTATCTCAACTTCCTGAGTGCTGGGATCACAAGTGTTTACCATCCTGCCCAGTTTTAGCTTTGATTTCAGCTTCCACCACCCCCTACCCAAGCTCACGAACACCTCTGCCTGTAGGAAGGAGCTCTCCAAAATACAAAATGCATTTGCCTAAAGCAAGAAAGCTTGTTCTATTGCATTATACAAAGGCTAGCAAAACCCCAAAATAAACTCAAGCCAGTGACTCTGAAAATACCATGCATCACCAGGCATTCCCTCAGGGACACATGCACTCAGAAGTCCCTGAATCCCATTTCTGATTTTCCAAACTGCCTTTCTGAGTCATTCCCCCTGTTGAGTTCAGCTTGCCTTTGGGCAGCCTGGAGGCTGAGGGCCCTGCACAGGTGCGGCCTCTGAGTGTAGCAGGCTCCTAATAAAGCAGGCGTCAGTCCAGAGAGAAAATATTATCAGTGATTGTTTATGAAAGATGCTATGACTATACAGTGGCTGGGAAGGGAGCAAACTGTCTGTCCCAATAGACTGCAGCCAGAAAGTAAAATTCTCACCTCCACTTGCAGCTGATGAGTGAGAGAGGAGCCTGTGGCCTTTCTCTCTTAGAGAGCAAAGGCCAGCAGCATCCTATAAGCAGGGTATCAGAATCACAAGTACAGAAAGGTGAGCTCTGAGGTACCTGTCTGCATGCGGAGGCTGGAGATTCCAGGAACATCACTCTGGAAATAAAAACATGTGTAGCTCTGCAAATGCTTGGAGATTAGAGAAGCCCCTTGGCGGCTTTGACTTTAAGTGGGGATTGTTCCCAAGGGAGAAATCAGCTGCAAATTTGAGCAAGCATATGGGCATAAGGGAGGAAATTGCTTGAGCAGGGTGGCTTTATCAACCTGCAGTGAAGCCAGTAGAGGAAGGTACTCTGTAGGTATCAGAGGAGTGGGCTTTAAGAGCCTTGAAGATAGAAAGAGGCCTGGGAAGACATGAGTGCCAAGTTCAACGGCACCCTTTCTCAAAGTGAGAATGGTTGGGCAGGAGGTTAGAANGGTAAGCAAAAGGGATATGGTATTGAGAAGCAAGAATGCAAGCTCAGAGAGCCTGTTTTAATTTCCCCTATCTACTTCCAAAGGGATAAACACTTTTTGTGATGATGTTTTTCTAACAGAATCATTATTTAAAGACAACAAAATTCTCCAAGTTTGAGTGTGCAGTTCATTGAATTTTTGAGATTTGCATTTCCCAAGAAATCACTATCCGAAGTGAAATATAGACAGTATTTTTATTACCTCAGAAAGTTCACTTTCGGCCTTGTCAATGTCCACTTCACCCCACCTCCTTGCTAGAAACAACCACTGTTCTGGCCTCTGCTTATCACAAGGTTACTTGGGCTTATTCTAGAACTTCATATCAATGAAATTATACAGCAGATATTATTTATGTCCCATTCATTCTTACAGCAGAACATATTTAAGATTTATCTCTGTTGTGTATCACAGAAGTTAGTTCCATTATCTATTACAAGACTGAATCCCAGTGTGTTTATCCACTTATCTGTACATGAACATTAAGCTTGATAAAGGATGTTGGCTATTATAAATAAAGGTGTGGTGAACATTCTTTTTAAAATACAATCATTTTTTTTAAAAAAAAGTTTTAATTATAGTGTGTGTGGTGTATGGGTTTCAGCAGAGGGCTTATGCATGTACACTAGGGTGCCCACAAAATCCAGAAGAGGGAATGGGATCCCCTGAACCAGGAGTTACAGGTGGATGTGAGCCACCTAGGTTAGATGCTAAAAGCAAAACTCGGGGTCTTCTGGAGGAGCAGAAAAAGATCTTACCCACTGAGCCATCTCTCCAGTGTGTGTGTGTGTGTGTGTGTGTGTGTGTGTGTAAACAAGTCATGTCATGGCACCTGCGTGGAGGTCAGTGAACAACTTTCAGAAGCCTTCCACCATGTGATTTCCAGTTATAGAATTCAGGTCATCAAGACTAGATTGGCAGTAAGTGCCTTTACACACTAGGTCATCTTGCCAGCCTGAACATTCTCGTGCAATCTTTTTGTAGAAATATACAGTCATTTTATGTAGGTAAATAAAAGTAGACGTGAGTGTACTTTTAATTCTCTATAAAGTTACGGAGCTGTTTCTCAGTGTGTGTGAGTTGTTTAACACTCTCACCAGTGGAGGAGGGGAGTCCAGGCCATATCCATGTGCTCACTCAGCTTGGGTATTGCAGTATTTCAAACTTTGCTTAGTCTTCCATCTGTAAAGCAATGTCTCATTCGGTTTTAATTGGCAATTCCTTGCAGACTACTCACGTGCTGCATCTTCTAATATGCTTACTGCTGGCTGTCTGCCTTCTTTGGAAAGCAATTTGCCCACTTTCTTACTGGATTACATGTTATCACTGAATCATAAAAGCTCTTTGTATATTGTGGCTACAAATGTATTATAATTCTATTGCCCTGTTTCTGACTTACACGTGTCCTTTCTTTATGACATTGTTTCNCAAGAGCAGAATTTAATTTTGCTAAAGCCCAATTTATCGTTTTTATCCATTATCATATGTATCAGATTTGGTGCTTTAAGACAGGGTCTCAAGTAGCACAGACTAGCCTCACACACTGAGGATGACCTTGATTTCATGATCTTCTTGACTCCACCTTCTGNATGCTAGGATTACAGATTCCTGGNTTAGGAAGTCTCCTGTGTGCTAGGCAAGCACTGCACCAGCTGAGCNCTANTCTGAACCCCTGANTGGTGCTTCTTAATGCCTAAGAAAATTCATCTGCTTTAAACATGAAGATGTCCCTTCTGGTTTCTATCACCATCACAAGATTAGTTTTGCTTGTTTTAAGATTCCATATAAATGAGTTTTGCTTGTTTTAGGATTCTGTATAAATGAAACCACACAGTACATTTTACTCTTGTCTAACTGTTGCGTGTAGCATGCCTCTTTGCTGGTGTTACAGAAGTTAGCTTTGTTTTTCATTACATAAATAATTCACAGTGTGTTTATATATTCATATATAGATGGATATTGGGCTTCATAAAAGTTTTTAGCTATTATCAATAAAGCTATTACAAACATTCCTGTATAATTGTATTGTTTCATTTTTATGCTTAGGTCTATAATCCAGCTCAAAGTAATTTTATGAATAGCTTGTCAGGATTTAAGACCAACTTTTTATCCACACAAATATTTAGTTGGTTGAAAATTATTTCCTGAAGACTTTTTTCCTCCANTGAATTGCCTTAACATCTATATCATATGTGTGTGTGTGCGTGTGTGTGTGTTATGATATATAATATATATGATAATNACAGCTTAACCATGAATACAGATACATATGAATAATCATTCTGTAAATCATAGGAGTGCTCGGTATATCTTTTATTCTAATATTGGTGTTTCACCCAAATACTTGAATGCTAACATAGAGCTCCTAAACCCTTCACAGCTCCTGGGTGTCCTGCATGATAGTAAGGCCATCATATAATGGAAGATAGGGCCAAAGAGATTGACTCTTCAGCAAGCCATGTGCGTGGGTGTGTTCGTGTGTGTACAAGGAATTGAATCAGGGCCCTATGCATGCTAGTCAAGGGTTTTACCTCTGAACTGAATCCTTGAGCCTGCATTAAGCCTTCACAAGAAAACTAATTCAGTCCATAAGAGNAGGACCTCTTGTGACCTAATCACTTCTTGAAGGTTCACCTACTAAAACCTTCAAAATGCCTATTATANAAATTTCTGTACCTGAACTTTAGGAGAACACATTCAAATCATAACATGTGTCAGAAAAGAATCTTAGCCATGANCTGGGCATCGGTGGTNCATGTTATAATCTCAGCTCTTCAGAGGCTGAGACAAGAGGATCAGGTGTTCAAGACCAGCCTAGCCTACATAGTAAGTTCAAGACCAGTCTGCCTTACATGAGATGCTAACTCAAAAACTAATAGTAATAATATGAAATACAATAATAGTAATTTTGTTCATGAGTATAACTGCATACAGAGTACTGTAGTCCATGAATCATCAAATGAGGATAGTCTGGGCATCAGCAACAACAAGCTTGTTTCTGTTGCATACTGATATTAGTAATTTATATTTTTTATTTATCCTATTTGTCTAGGAAACTTTAAAAGAATAAACTCAATCTTGTTCATTTTTCTATTGAACAGCATTGGGCTCCATTGGTGTTTTCCTATGTAATGAAATTAACTTCTTCTCACATTTTATATGGTAAAATGATTTAAAACACTGTTTCCCGAAATCAGCATTTAGCTCTCTGTGTATTTTATACTTCTTATAGTTGTGTGTGTGTGTGTGTGTATGTGTGTGTGTATGTGTGCTGCATTCCCATGATTGTATGATTACATGACCGTGAGCAGGCATACAAAGGCCTGAGCAGGACATCAAGCGTGTTCCTTTATCGCTCTCGGCCTTACTGCCTTGAGACAGCGTCTTTCACTGGACCAGAAGCTCGCTGTTTAGTCTAGACTGGCTGGTGGATTGATTCTTGTAATCTGCTGCTTCCCTTCTGCCCTAAGCTACTGAGGTTACATGCATGTGAAGCCACACCCAGCTTCTTGACTGCCTGCTGGAGATATGAACTCAGGTCTTCATGCTCTTACCCACTAAGTCATCTCCAAGGCCTATCACAAATTGTAATATGTGTGTTTCACTTATCATCCATTTAAAACTATTTAACTATCCTTGTCATTTCTTCTCTTTCAAAATATTTGTAGATATTCCTGACACCATTTGACTACTCATTTCAAATGTTATTTTAATCTTACCAGAGAACATAGTCTATGATTCCAACCAGATGACATTTACTGAGACTTATGAAGTCTGTCTTTATGAATGTCCCCAATATACTTGTAATAATATGTATGTTGTAGTCACTGGATATCTGATCTACAAATGTCAGTATGCTAAATCTGGCTAAAACCATTTTCAAATGTTGTGTATTCTTTTAGTTATTTGTTTACTTTAGCCACCAGTTCTGAGTGGTGTTTTAATCTCTATTTTTCTCTTGACTTTTGTCAGGCTCTCCTTATGAATTTTGTAATACTTTTATTTATTGCATACATGCTTNTCTAGCATTCCTAAAAAAGAATCAGTGTATTAATGATGGTGTAATATGCTTCATCTGTCTCATTATTCCATTATTATTCCCCGANTATGAGTCTGCTTTCCTGACACACACACAACATTGGCTTCTTTAGTATATTCATGAAAGTGTGTTCGTGATGTCTCTGTCCTTTTGCTCTTTACTCACCTATGTATAATAAAGTGTGTCTCTGAAAACCANGCCTTTGACTCTTCCTTTAGGNGCAGTATGGCAGCTGCCCTTGACTGTTGTTCACTCTCCTTCCTGAGAAGCATGGATGGCAGCTTACTGTCTGTGGAAGTTCTGTGCTGAGTATCTGGTTACTTTGTATATGTTTGCTGTTTTCTTCAGGTAATCGAGTTCCCACCTGATTTTCTCTGTTAAGCGGTCCTCTTGTTTGGCCTTTCTGTTTTATTCAGTTGTCGTTGCTCTGTAGTGGACATTGCACAGAGAACAACACATCCCTAGTCCATCTGAGTCTGTGCTGAGTTGGCATTGCATCTGCTCAGCAGCAGGAGGAGCTTTGTGGGAACAGTCTTCCTGTCTCTCCCCTTGCCTCACCTGGTCCTTCTCAGCTCCTATCTCATTTTTGTAATTTTTTTCCCCAAACAATCCACTGCATTTTTACATTTGAAAAGGAAAATGTAGTTCTTTGTACTTACNTTTTTTCAGTCTTCTTTCCTTCCTTTTAGATTCTNGTGTTCATTTTTCATCATTTACATTGGCTCTGAAGTGTTTCCTTTTGTATTTCTTCTAGTGTAAGTCTGTATATTTTTTTTTCAGATTCTGTTCATCAGGAAAGCTTTATTCTTCACTTGAAAGCTGTTTGTACTGACTAAACGATCTGCATGATAATGCTTCTCAACACACAGTCCCCCACCCGACATTTCAAGATATCATCCTTTTATCTTCTTGATTTCATTGTTTCATTTCTTTATTTGGAATTATTAAGCCTGCTAAGGTTCTTCTTCACATTCCCCAACTTCTGAGGCTTTTCTTTTACTTCAGTAACAGAAACTTAACTGTATCATGTCCGTGTNTGATTTTCTTTGTATCTGGAGTTTTCTTGGCTGTAAGATCTAATAAGAGTCAACGTTTCTGATCAAATGTCAAAATAGTTTGTCTACTATTTTAAAAATATTTTCTATCCAATTTTCCCTCTCTTCTCCATGAGAAACTCAATCATAAGTTTCTGTTTTATTTTTCAGACATTCATTTTCTATCTCTCTCTATATATCCTTATTCTAGATGTATTTTATGACCATGTCATTGAGTCTATCAGCATGGTCATTNGACCCAATATATCATTAATACCTCCAAATTAACCTCCATTTCAACTATTGAATGTCTACTTAAACTTTTGAATTTATCTTTTTCTATAAGATTCTGTACTTCTACTGAAATTCTCCATTTCTCTTGCATATTTATTTCTTTAAGATTTTTATGTAGGTTAAAGTGATTGTCTGCTAGCTCTAATCCAGCAGTTCTCAACCTGCAGGTCACAACCCCTTTGGGGGTCAAACACTTTCACAGGGGTCACATATCAGATATCTTGCATATCAGATATTTACATTATGATTCATAACAGTAACACAAATATGGTTATGAAGTAACAACATAATAATTCTATGGTTGAGGGTCACCACAACATGAGAAACTGTATTAAAGTGTCACAGCATTAGGAAGGCTGAGAACCACTGCTCTAATCTCTGGTTATTTGTATATCTGTTTATTGGTGTGTTTCTTCATGACCAATATTTCTTCCTCTGTCTTCATATATTTAATACTAAAAAAGAAAAAGAAAGAAAAAACCTGCTGGGTACTATTGTTACTATACTACAGAGACACTGAATTCTACAGCTTTGTTTGAAACAATGGTGCTTAAGTATATTCACTAATACCTGGATGCTGTAGCATTCAGTTTAACATTATTTTAAGCTGATACTATTTTGCTTTCTCCCTTAGTCTGGGGCAAATGTTTTAATTCTCAGACGTGGTTTTATTCCCTAGNTTTGGCCTTTGTATGTTTTCAGGACCAAAGATGTTAAGCAAAATTCACTCACATAAAGGGAGTCTAACTCAAAGCTCTTGGTTGGGTAGCAGAAGAAATCTTGCAAGGATCTTTTATCCGTTAAAATGTTAACATTGCCTCTGACATCCATAGGGTCCATCCATACCTGCATAGTTTAAAAATCTCACAAAGATTACTGAGAGATTCATATATGAACACTGGACACACACACACACACACCACACACTCTCTGGCTGCATTTTTTTTTTACAATGTCCTAAGATCTCTGGAGATTGGAGAATTCTGTCTTCTGACTCATCAGACTCATAAATCTGTAGCCTAGGTTCTAGCTTCCCCATTCTGTTACTCTCAATATCTTCCAGGGAATAATAGATAATAGATAAACTTCTCATCTAGGAGATTTCCTTTATTCAAGAATCAAATCTATAGTAGTTTCTCCTTCCTTTGGTCGCGTTTTTATTTCTCCACTTTTTGAAAACTTGTATTATGCTAGTATTTTTTATTGTTTTGATTGGAATAATTAATCTAATGCAAGCACAATTATCTACACTTAAACTCCTTGGTAAGTTTATCTGGTCATTTAGTCAATAGTCGTTTATGAAGGCTGTCTTTGTCAGTGTTCTATTGCTGTGAAGAGACACCATGACTAAGGCAAATCTTATGAAAGAAGGCATTTAATTGGGGGCTTGCTTACTGTTTCAGAGAGTGAGTCCTTTATTACCATGGCAGGGAGTATGGTGCAGAAGTGTTTGAGAGCTGTATCCTGATCCACACACAAGCCAGGGGTGTGGGGTGGCAGGAATAGGCCTGGTATGGACTTCTGAAACCCCAAAGCCCACCCCCAGTGACATANTTCCTCCAACATGGCCACACCTCCTAATCCTTCTAATCCTATCAAAGAGTTCCACTCCCTGGTGACTAAGCATTCAAATATATGAGCCATTCTTATTCAAATCACCACAAAGAGCTTGCCATTGGTCTTGTGTTGGTTGTGACATTGGCAGCTTAAGGGATGAAGTTAGAGAATGAAAATAGACATTTTTCTGAGGACCATCATGTAGTAAAAGTCACAAATGTAAAAGGAGAACATGTGGTTATGAAAGCCTACAGCAGGCCAATTTTAATCCACTAAAGAAACCCATGGAGATGTCACTGCAGAAGAAGAATGCAGCTAACATTTAAAGCTGTCACTGGCCCCGGGAAAGTATCCTTGTCATCGCAGAAGCCACCACTCAGTTAACCAGTTGCCTGTGCCTGTGCCTGTCCTGGAAAGGAGGTCAGGATACTTCGGTGCAAGAATTCATCCATAACTTTTTCTAGATCTAACAATGGCTTGGCCTATGAAAGCATCCTCCATATCAGTCCTACAAACTGGGAGTTCTCTAATTGGAGTTATGGGGAAGAGAGAAGGAGCACCCCGACATAACTAACAAATGAAGTAGAAGGTCAGAGACTGAAGTTCTCTGGGCACTTTAGCACTTTTGAATAATAATAAACTGAAATAAGACCTAAGAATCATCTTATCCACTCAATAATTAAAAACTGGGGTGGGGGGATGAAAACTTCCCTTACAGATTAAATACGCTACTTACAGTAACAGAGCTATCAGCAAGACATGATTTTGCTCCCATTCTTAGAGCCTGAGGATTTGCCACCTGGGATTCCTGTTGAGATCAGCAAGGGTGGGAGGCAGGGAGCTCNGCAGCAGGACCCCTGGGGAGCTGCGAGTGGGAGTGGAGCACTTTTACCTCAAACTTGAAGAAGGGGATGCACCTTCTTTCACACTTGTCATAGTAACTACTTAATATTCTTTTATGTTGATTTATTCTGAGTCATGTCAACTTATGGTAATGTTTTCTCAACTTCTTTTAAAACTATGAAATAATTACAAGGGATTGACACAGATACTTAGTGCCTCTTTTTCTTTCTGTGCAGTGGTAAGCATTCTGCCTGAAACTCAAAGTCTGCTTAGCCAACCCTTGAAATAATTTGCCTTTTATAAATCCTCCTGGTCTAGTAAGAAAATGAAACACATCCTTTAGAAGATGCTCATTATCTTTGTATTAATTATATTTGACTTAGCAGCACTTCTTATCCTATGAAGAATATTTAAGAAAACAAAACAAGGCAGCAAAAAGAAAGGCATAAAATATTCACAGCCTATTACTTAATGCTTGCCAATGCTGANATTCAAGGTTTAAGGCTTGGTGACTTTTAGCAGAGGCATATGGATTGACTTGGGACTGAATACAGACCTAGGAGTGGTTGAGAACATATGTTAAGAAGTAATGGTACTGCAGATGTTTGCTGTGGACAAGGCATAAACAGCCTCNTAAGTTATACTACATTTCATAAACCTTATTCTTACAGCAATGAAAAGCCACTGAAGGGTTTTTAAGGAAGGAAAATTATATAATCAAGTTTGTATTTTAAAAATATCCCATATTGCTCTATTTAATGGCACATACCTTTAAGCCCAGCATTTGGGATGCAGAGGCAAGTGGATCTCTATTAGTTTATGACCAGCCTTTTCCACATAGTGAGTTTCTGGACCAGAGCTACATATGTTGTCTAAATAAATAAATAATCCCTGACTACCTCTGAGAGAATGTATCCATCCAGCAGGGATTTGGGGAGATGCCATGAACAGGCTGTGACTGTCATCAAAACGAGAGTTGACAAAAGCTGAGACAAAGGTAGGAGTGATGGAAGTAGGGAACATTTTACAGGATAGTTGAAACAGTCAAAAGAGATAGGGAAGACAAAAANAATGTCAAGTAACTGATTATTGGATGTGGTATTTCTTACAAGATTTTCTTTTTATTTTTGCTCATGTGTAGGCTTCTCTTTATTTTAATAATATTACCTTAAGTATAGAAATATTGTGCTGTTCATTTTTGACTTAGCATTAATACCATATTTGCTTCTTCTTCAATGCCNTTAAATNCNGTATAGTGATTCTTTGATTTATGCAGAGTGTTTAGCTCTTCACCCCCTAATGTGGGAGACNACAATGATTCTCCAGGTTTTGCTAACACATCTAATTCTGTAATTGATCCCTTTAGGCATGAAGAACCTTCTTTATATTTTATTTCTTTTAGACTAAACATTCACAAATAATTTATTGGGTTACAGTATATGTCCATATGAAGATTCTCATAAGAACAAATGCGTGACTATATTTTATCATCTTGGTCACCTCACTCAGGACAAGAAGGAAGCCATCACAAATCAGATTNGTTATGTCAAATCCCTTTCTTCAAGGAAAGGACAACAGCTTGCCTTTACTGGAANAGAACATGTTCTCAATACAGATTCATCTTTTCTGTCCCAATGTATTGTCATAATCACTACCCATAGGCTGACACAACANTGTAGTCACCCTCAGAATAACACACAGAATTGCAGATGAATGAAGAACTCATTTCACAAAAGATGTGTANTTATTNGTTTGTTNTTATGGAATTTGATGGTTTGACAATGTAACTCCTCTACTCAAAGCATACTATGGCCTGATAAATGTTCAGTTATGACACATATTGGGAAACAGCATCTGCCAATTTAGCATTGTATTTTCAAATATGCAATATATGCTTTTAATAANNAACTAATGTATAGCAGCATTTNTNTCACAACAGGCAGAATAGTAGAGATGAAGTAAGTCACAAAATATGTGTCTGGAATCACCCGTGTAAAGGTGAGAACAAATCCTTTCATGACTGGACNCATTCAAAGATGATCTAACCCCTGCCCTACATCTTGGAACTCTTCTGACTTGAAAGCTTTAGTTACTAATGGAGAAATTNTTTCCACAAGGGACACAATGATTGTACCATTGAATTAGCAGCCACCTCTCAAGTTCAGGATTGCTATATCACAAATCTCAGTGTGTATAGAAGGATGGAGAGACTTGCNTTTACTATCCTAGCTAGATGATTGACCATGACCTCAAGAGAAAAAATGAGTTGCTGCAACACATTGAGTCAGAACAAACCATACCTGTAACCTTAAGAAGACATTGAATAAGCTGTAGTGTTCCCAATGTAATGAGAAAAGTTAAAAGGAAGTCACAGCAACCAAAATGCAAGACAAGACAACTAAGGAATTAGACCATACAGGAGTTAAGTTTGGAGCTACATGATTGGTAAAGAACA
>LZPO01035098.1:109977-130555 GCA_001675575.1 Neotoma lepida | reverse complement strand
ACTAGTTAATAACTTAAGAAAGAAAAATTGGGAAACTATTGACAAGATATGTTATTCAAAAAGAGTGACTTAAATACCAAAGGATTATAATCCTGCTTTTAAAACAATGGCTCAAGAGAAAGTTGTCATTCTACTCTATTATCTGTTTCAAAAAAATTATGCCAGATTAATACCAGATTCATTATTTATGATAAGAAATAAGTAACTTTTAGAGATAACACAACTATGCCTTAGGATGAACTTATTTTCACAGAGCTGAGCTTGAATATTTAAAAATGAATTTTCAAATTAGTTATAACATGCTATGAAAATTTTATGCTATTTTACAGTGTATTTATTCTAAGATGATTTTTCTTCTGATGTCAAACTTGATCAGGTAAAAAGACTTTTGTGTTTCATTATTATTCATTTTATACATGAGAAATCAGGCTGTATATGACTTCACAGTTCACCAGACCACAGCCAGGCACAGTCTGAGAGATCCTAGAAAGTACTGCTTCCAAATGAGAATTCTAAAGTCATCTCAACAATAAGAATTATTGTTATAATGTCAAAAGGACAAAAAGTCAACTTAAGGATGTTGAAGTCCACAAGAATAGGGGGAATGTTGTTTTAAATTCCTGATTTTTAAAGTGGTTAAGAGTCATAGGGTGCTATATGGTATTTAAAGGAAAGGTGAACTCAATGGTTTTTAATTTGGGGCCAGAATACATTTTCCTCAGCAGAAACATTAAACTCAACTTCACTAGAAGAAAAAGGTTCCTAAAAATAGGATATTCAATAGATCATTGAGCACAAAACAACTTGGCAAGATTAGAGAGCCCCTGGGACCATAACCCCATCCTATCTAAGCTCAGTGCTACACTGCTCAAGTTTCTGGACTATGAGTGTGTGATTGATTATACATGCAAATTGAAACAAGTGATGCATCCCTAAAGGAACTCTGGGGACCACTTTCCACTTGTAGACATACCCACGAGGCCTGTACTTTATAGATGTACATGCTAATTAAAACAAACTCCTTGNTGAAAGGAGTTGCGGGATNTATTTGCAGGGCTTTACTTCTTTGAATTCTGGTCTCTCAAAAGTAATTTTGTTCATTCCTCCTCTTCACATATTTGAGACAAGTTAATCTTCTTGATGTTACTAACTGGATTGGCATAACATTCTTGGGGGACAAGGGAGTAGAAGGAAAGTCTATTATATATGATCTACTATCAGAGATCCTGCTAGGCAAATTAACTGTAATCCTGTAAGAAATGCAAACACCAAAAAAAAGACATGTCACAGGCAAAAAAAGAAATCTGAACTAGGGAAGTCAGTCGCTTGTTGATATCAATCCATAGAGCAACTAAGAATGCCGTTCTTGCTCTTAGGAAAAGTTTATATATAAAGGAGAATGAAAAACTCAAAATAAGTGTTTGACCATCAAAATGAATCCATAAAGGTCATCAGGTGAGAATGAAACCTGGCAACTCATCACAGATCAGACACATTTAAACTAATGCTCCCCAACATTTGCATGTTTTATGAATTTCCCTTCCACCTATGTAGTTTTGCTCAGTTCTTAATTACTGCATACTAAAAGCAGAACTATAAATGCTTTTTATTTCTTTTTGTTGTTGTTGTTTTTTTTGTTGTTTTGTTTTTTTGAGACAGGGTTTCTCTGTGTAGTGCCTTTCCTGGAACTCACTTGGTAGCCCAGGCTGGCCTGGAACTCACAGAGATCCACCTGCCTTTGCCTCCTGAATGCTGGGATTAAAGGCGTGCGCCACCACCGCCCGGTGCTTTTTATTTCTTTAATTCTACAGCACAAATAATGTGTACAACTGTGCAAATTAATGATAGAGTAGTTGCTGTTCAGGTTTGCATATATATGAGAGTAAGTTACACAGCTTAAGCTCAATACATATGCACACCAAGAAAAGAGAAATTATATTTAAGAACGTTTACAAAATTTACAAACGTATAGAGAAAAACAACTACTTTATCAGAATATATGTAGAGAAGTCAACAGAATTATCTCATGTGTCCTAACACTGTAGGGAAACAACAGCTTGTGTTATCTGGTCATACTTATTAACTTGGGAATGTATCTGGGCAAATCATATAATTTTTAAAATATAAACTGGAAAAATATTCTCCTCATCTAGAGATTTAATTGCTATAATCACACCCAACTGTGGTGATATTTTATCTGTGTCCCCCAATAAAATTTATCTGAGGATCGGAGGAAAAATGGGCAGCCAGCTGCTAATAGTAAAAACAAAAGTCATGCAAGTTAGGACACGCCCTTAATCTGTCTGGTTCTCTGTGAATCCAAGGTCACATTAGGGAACTAGTGATAGGCGGTGGTGGCACATGCCTTTAATCCCAGCATCAGCCATAGAGTTCTGGAGGTCTGTGCAGACAGACAGGAAGTGATGTAGTTTGGTGGAGATAGGAAATGAGTTAGCAGAATGGACAGGCATAAAAAGCTGAGTTAGACAGGAAGTTGCTCTCTCTTCTCTTCTCTTCGCTTCGCTCTTTGGAAGTAGCGGCNGCGATGGTGAGGTGAGGCTAGCTGGTGGCTTGTTCCTAATTCCTCTGATCTCTGTCAGAGTTTTCACCCCTATTTCTCATTCCAAGTGTTTATTANTAAGACCGTTTAGAAATTTGTCTTACACCCAACTGATTTATAAGATAAAAATCAGAGGAATGTGCACACAAGGGTACGAAAAGCTGCTACAACAAATGTCACTCTGGCTAGGTATTTAAAGAAATTTATGCAGTTTCTAAAACTTACTGCAAATACTCAACACCAAGTTGGGTAGGAGAAAGGTCTTTGCATCTGTGTATGAAGTTTTCAAACATTGCTGTCCAAGGAACTAAGTACAGACGTACAAAGTAAGAGTAAGTTACCAGGAAAGTTAAATTAAAACCAAAAAAAGAGCATACTACAGGATCATAAAGGACCACAGATTAAATGTGTCATCCCCATCCTTAGCTCCACAACACCATATAACTCTGGCAAAGAGAACAGATAGGGACCTAAGAGCTAGAAAGTTTTTTCCTTAACAAGTTTGCATTTGGAGCCTTATGTTTCAAAAAAAAGTGAAATATAGGAGAAAAAGAAAGTTATTTCTTCTGAAATGCGTAATTTTCTTTTATTTCTACTCAATATAAGTTGATAAATTTGTTTACTGATTTTAGATAAAATGGAACTTCTTGTGTGGAACATTTTTGTGGGAAGATATTATCAAATCTATCATAAACATGGTATCACTTCAGGCTCACTAAGATGGCAATAAGTAAAACGGATATCAGTAAGTTCTGAAGGCATGTCAAGAAATTGGAATCCTCACACATCACTCAAGGGAATGTGACACTATGCAATTGTTAGGGAGAATAATTTGGCAGTTCTTTAAAAGCTAAACAAACAGTTAACATATGACCTAGTAGTTCTGCTTAAATATTTATCTAAGGAAATTGAAGACATCTTCTCATAAAATTTGTACATGTTCATAGGACATTGTCACTAATGACCAAAATGTAGGAAAATCCTCATCTGCACCTCTGCTGAANAGTGGGTAAACAGAACAAGATATGTCTTTATGACTGAATAATATTTAGCCATAAAAAGAAATTATACATACTACTACATGGTTGAAACTTGAAAATTACATTATGTAAAAGAAAACAGACACAGGGCACCTGCTTCACAAGCATGAAGACCTGAGTTCTACTTCCATAATACATGTAAAAGTCCCAGGTATCATGTTATGTGCTTATACTCATAATACTTGGGAGGCAAAGACACAGGGATTCCTGGAGATCTCTGGCTAGTCAGCTAGCCTAATCAATAAATTCCAGNTTAAGTGAAAGACCCTGTTTCAAAGAAGGTAGTCACTGTTTCTGAAGATGACCCCCAAGTCTGTCCTCAGGCCTTCACATGGCATGCACACACATGAGTATGTACATGCACATACATATAGACAGACACAAACACGTTAAAAAGAAAGCAGGCACAAAAGGCTACATATTGTATAATTCCATTTTCATTAAATATCTACAAATAGGCCAACTTATAAAGACAGAAATTTGCTTCATTGGCCTGAATAAAGGGAGAGACAGTGTTTACTAATGGTCTCAGTGTTTATTTTGAGGACCATGGAAATGTTCAAGAGTTATTGATGTTAATTCCTCAACTTTCTTGCTGAAAACTACTGAACTGTATACTTTGAAATATACTTTTATATATAATATCATATAAAGNATATGTCTGTATATCTTAAAACAACCATTTACAGGGTTGTTTAGAAAGACATGTGAGCTGAGGGAAGAGCTAAGAATGATTCATATCTAATTAGGCCAGATCAGTATCAAGGTCTGTTTGTATCTTTAGCATTTCCAACTAAATCGTATTTAAAGTGCAATGCGGTTTTGAAATATCTGTTCCATATAGAAATCTGTAAGGTGGATTTTTTTCATTCTACAGCATGGTGAAGAACTTGAGAGATCATTAAAACATATCTGGTACTGGGAATGAATACGTTTGCCCAACAAAAAGTCAAAGGGTGAAAACTATTAAGGTCCAGAGAGAGAGAGAGAAGGTTACCAGACTTTTCTAATGGTTTTTGTATCACAGCAACAACCCCAATTTAGTCTTGCTCAACATAATCTAGACATACAATTTGGAGCATTTTTCTGCTCGGAAACAAGATTGCAAAAGAGATGAGAGAGATTAAAGGGAGGTGAAGATTAAATCCTGGCCAGGAAGAGGAAGTAGAGTCAACAAAAAGGCAATAANAGGAACAGGCAGCCCCTGACACAAGTGTATCGGTGTGGTCTCTTGAAAAGCACATGGAAGAAAAGAGAAGTAGATGGCGGGCCGTGTGAAGGCTGCACCAAGTTAGATGAGGACTGAGACTGTTATGCTGGACTTGCAGAACAGAGGCCATTTGTGGGCTTGCTGGATGCTTTTCTGCAGAGTGGGAAGAGAACGCCTAACAGCAGTGAGTTCAGAAGCCAGTTCTTCNAAGAAGTAAAAAACAGCCAGGGCATCCAAGTAGAAGAGCCAGGCACAGTAGAAGAGCCAGGCACAGTAAGGACGGGAATAAGACAAGAAAGAGAAGGCNAAGAAAGCAAAATGGGCATGGGGCTTTGCCAAGGAGAAAAGCAGAGAAATAGGTAGAGCTGAGATGCAAGACAGAGTCAGACAGGCCCCTTTTCTGTTTGGTTTGTTTGTTTGTTTAATGACTAAGAGAGGAGGTGCATCTTAGTTACTGTTTTATTCCTGTGAAAAGACATCACGACTAAGGCAACTCTTACAAAAGAAAACATTTCATTTAACTGGGGGCTTGCTTACAGTTTCACAGGATTAGTCCATTATTATCATGGTAGAGACTGTGGCAGCAGACAGATGGGCATGGTGCTAGCGAAGTAGCTGAGAGCTACCTGCTGATCTGCAGGCAACAGGAAGAAATGATAGAGACAGAGACAGAGAGGCAGCGATAGAGATTTGGTGGGCCTGGTGTGAGCTTTTAAAACCTCAAAGACCACCCTCAGTGACACATCTCCAACAAAGTCACACCTACTCCAAAAAGGTCACACCTTCTAATTCTTCCCCAACAGTTCCACTCCCCGGTAGCTAAGCATTCAAATATATGAGCCTATTGGGGCCAATCTCATTCACACCACCACAGGGTGCCTTAATGCTTTGAGGAAATTTAATACCTAAACAGAATGAAGTTTCAGAAAAGATATAATTATTAAAACCTCAAAGCAGCTTACACTGTACACAGAGGACAAGAGCCACCCGCTCACCCCACGGAACAGCAGGAAAGGCAAGTGTGTAGGTCCAGTTTTAGGAAGGGTCATAGATTCAGTGGAATTTAACTTTGCAGATAAGAAATAAAAAANAATAAGAAGTGCTTTCCCAACAGCCTTGGAACAAAAATAGCTCCTCTAATTTCTACCTAAAACCTAATATGATGTATGTCAAATNCAGGCTTAAATGGGATGCAGTGTCATTCCTTAAAACAAAACTGTTATTTTTGTAAAGTAGTTTCAGTCTCTTAGTAAGTGAGAGGATAAAATGTTAGAACGATCTGAGTATAGGAAGTGATATGAAATCACTTATATTGGAATCCATGTGAGGAAACATTTAACACAAGTGGAAGGCGTCTACTGTAGTAGACTTTGCCTGGTGTTGAACAGGAAGCCATTGCGGCAAGACTTATTCCAGCAATACTTTCATACCAGCACTGACTGAAACCTAACCTCACACAGACCAAGGTGATTCAACACCTCTGCTCTCTACAGCNCTCTNGGAGACTTCATGGCATAAAAGGTGGAAACTATAGACACCACAGCTTAAGCTTTTGTATACAATCTGACACTAGCTGAGGCCTGGGTTTATTATGTGACCTCTGTATGCCCCTTTTCTTGTCTATAAAATGGGCAATAATTCATGTCAAACAGGGTTACTAGAAAGATTAAATGGGTTGTTATTTGTAAATGATTTAGAAGCATGCCTAAAATATAGGGGACAAAGAGACAAACCATCAAATAAACTGTAGGATGCATGCAATGTACCAGAAAGTAAANGTTCTTTTCTTCTCATAAACAAGGCAAAATAACTGACTAAAATCACCGAATCTGAAAAACATTATGGATAGCCTTAAAGCCATTTCATTAGGCATGTATTCAGAATTACATGTTATTTGCTAGTTATAATTACTTGTTATACACCACACACATACACACACACACACACATATATATACACACTGTTTTCCTAGGGTAACTTTCCCTGTGGCTTCCTAAAATATAATTTTGAAATGCTTCCCCAGAATGTAGCTTTCCCTCACTTCCCACTACATCTTGAGAAATGAATATTAGTTCTCCTGTAGTAGCCTACATTCAATATGAGTAGTTCAGGGAAATCCCGCTCTCTCAACACTGCCATACTAAGGACCAAGCTTCTATTGCATGAACTGTTGAGAGACAAACCATATCCAAACCATAACAGAGACTATTTTATAAGGCTGGACAAGTTGAAAACCAATAGGAAATGGTAACAGAGCTACTGATAGCAAAAAGCCATTCTCTTCCATAGTCTAGAAAACAAGAGTTCTTATTTAGAGAGGGATGTCTTAGAGAAACTTTGGCAGAGGTACACAACCAACCAAAGATGACCTTGACTAGAATGTGGCAGCTATTTAACTAATTGTTGGTGTATAAAAACTATCTCCAAACCTAATAATGTAAAATAATGGTGATGTACTACATTCATGATTCTGTGGGTCAGAAATTCTAACAGGGCACAACAGGAATGGATGGTCTCTGTTTTACAATTCAAGTAACCATTTTGTGTTGGCTTGAACAATCAGACAGAAGGATAGCTGGATGGAGTCATACATTTTGAGGCNTAATTCTNTTCTCATCTGGGGTTGGAACGCTATGCAAGTAGTTATCTTCATGTATCTACCATGTAATTATGGAACAGCTTGGAGATGGGCAGGATGGCTAACATCACTGTCTTTTCATGAAACCTGTCTCTTGCTACTTCTTACTGTTCTCTGCAGCAGGACAGTATCAGGGTAGTGAGACTTCTTATATGGTGGCTGAGAGCCAGGGTATGAACAAACCAGACACACACAAATCCTGTAAAAAGGACAGCATACTATACTTCAAAAACATTGACACTGATATGTCTATAGTAAGTAGTCAGGATCTGATTGACAATGGCCAGGTGAGTTCTACTGAGAAGCAGGTCCTATATTGAGAGGATAAAAAGGAGTCACTAAAATATTTTTGGAGGAAAGTGACTCCTGCAGACTTGCAATTCAGAAGTTCACTGTTGTAGAGCAAAGAATGTGCTGCTTTCTAGACTGCAGACAAAGCAGCAGAGAGAAGAGGAGCAGGGATGAATTTTGAAGTCATGATGTAAGATCGATGTTCAGTACTCCATGAATGATTATGGAGTCACGATGAGCCACGATGAGCAAGCCAGTAAGCAGCACTGCTCTATGGCCTCTGCTTCCAAGTTCTTGTCCTCCTTGAGTTCCTTTGGTGACAAATTGCAATGTGGAAGAGAGTAAACCAAATAAACTCTTTCCTCCTCAAGTTGCTTTGATCATGGTGTTTCAGCACAGCAATAGTAACCCTGACAATGACAATGGGTCATAGAATGCTTATGTGGGCTTTATCATTTCTATGACAGATGAATCATTGAGCAGTGAGTAAACTGCCTATAGTGACAAAGCTGGGAAATGGGAGGAAAACTGCCAATTTTTCAATCTAAAGAACAANTCTAGTAATTTTATAAACATTTTTTTTATTTTACACACACAAACACAAAACCCCCTGCACTTCCCATAAAATCAAAGGTGAGATGACTTTTAGTATTTAAAATACAGAAAACAACAAATATTTTTATGGTAAAATGAACAAACTGAGGAGATACAAGATCCATGCAGATTCTGAATGCATTGGTTCGGGGGGAGGAGCTTGGTCCTCCTTCAACTTGATATGCCATGCTTTGTTGACTCCCATGGGAGGCCTTACCCTTTCTGAAGAGTGGATTGGGGGAGGGTAGGAAGGAGGTGGGGAAGAAGAAGAAAAGGGAGGGAAAATTTTGATTGGTATGTAAAATAAATTTAAAAAATTAATGATAACAATAAAAAAGATGTTGGCTAAAATATTCTTTAAATTATTTCCTTTATTTTGGAGACTATATTATTTCTCCAGACTATATGATTTCTCCCTTTCTTTTCCTCCCTCCAAACCCTCCCAAATAGCCCTCTTTCCTCTATTTAAAATTTATGGCTTCTTTTTTCATTAATTGTTGTTACACACATGCATATAGGTATGTATATGAGTATATACACACACACATTCTTAAATACATTAATACAACCTTCTCAGTCTCTACAATGTTACTTGCATGTATGTTTTCAGCACTGACTATTTGGTTTTGGATAACCAGTTGGTGTGATTTTCCACNGAATGGAGACTATGTCTCTACTCTCAGAACTCCTTAATTGCCTGTAGTNCTTTCTGTAGGGTTGGAGCATCTTGGCTGCTTCTATCCACTTTAGCATGTCTATTTTTGTTTTGTTGTTCAGGGCACATTTAGGCAGTGATATTTTATGGGTGTGGCTTCTGACACTTCAAGGAGGCATAATCTCATAACAAACGTCCTGATCATCTACCTCTTAAAATCTTCCTACCTCCCCCCCACCCACAGTGATCTCTGAGCCTTAGGCATTGGAGCTGTGTTGTAGCTTTATCAGTTAGTACTGAGCTCCACAACTCTGCATTTGGATTGGCTGTTGTTTTCTGTAATAGAATCCATCTGTGGAAAGAAAATTTTCCTTCATGAAAGGTGGAGACTATACTTATTTGTGGGTATAAGGACAATTATTTAGAATGTGGTTGAGGATTATGCTGGTTTAGGAAAGTGGTGGCTATAGTGGCTTATAGGTTCTCCACCAAGATCAATGACTTCACTGATTCTGGGGAGTTTGCTAGGTTTCCAGTACAAAGCANGATGTCCCTCTTATTGAACAGGTGTTTACTCTGATTAGAGAGCTGTTAGCTACCTCCAAGAGTAACCAGTGTTTGTCTTTCTGGGTCTGCCTTACCTCACTCAATATGATCTTTTCTAATAGCATACATTTACCAACAGAGTTCATGATTTTATCTTTCTTTACAGCTGAATAGNATTCCATAGTGAGTGTTTGTGTACCACATTTTCTTATTCATTTGTCAGTTGAAGGACANCTAGGTTGTATCCATTTCTCACTATTGTGAATAGAGCAGCAATGAACAAGGCTGAGCAATCGTCTATGGAGTAGGATGTGGACAGCTTTGGGCATATGCCAAGGAGTGGTACAGCTGGATCACATTGTTAGATTTATTTTGGCTTTTTGAGAATTCTCCACTCTGATTTCAAGAGTGGCTGGACCAGTTTGTAATCCTACCAACAGTGAATGAAAGTTCCCATTTCCCTGAACACCCCCTCCAGCATCTGTTGGTTTTGTTGATCTTTGCCATTCTGACAGGGGTAAGATGAAATTTCAAATGCAAGTTGTTTTGATTTGCATTTTCCTAGATGATAGGGATGATAAACATTTTGAGATATTTCTTCACTATATTTTCTTTTTTTGAGAACTCTCTGTTCAGGTCTCAGGCTTAGATTTTTTTTTTTCGACTTTTTTTTCTTTTTCTTTCACTGTGTTTTTCAGTTTTCTGAGGTTCCGCTCTTTATTTGTTGGCCTTAATTCTTAGGCAAATGAAGTCCTACTCAGGAAGCTCTTTTCTCTATCTGTATCTTTGTAGGGTGCTGCCTATGTTTTCTTTTAGCAGTTTCAGTGTTTTGGGCTTCACATTTAGGTCTTTGGTCCATCGGAGTTAGTTTTTGTGCAAAGTGATAGATAAGGATCTAGTTTTATTCCTTCGCATGTGGGCATCNGTTACAATGCTTCCCTTTTCAATTCTGATTCTGTTAATTTGAGTCCTTTCTTTCTTTCTTTTGGTTACTTGGGNCAATGGTCTATCAATCTTGTATTTTTCCAAAGAATCAGTTCTTAGATTCCTGATTCTTTCTATTCTTTTCTTTGTTCATACTTCATTAATTTTTGCTCTGGTTTTTAAAATTTTCTTGCTGTCAGCTGGGTTTGGTTTTGGTTTGTTCTAGTGTCTCTAATTTTTTGAGTTGTATCATTAAGTCATTATTTTTGGTTTTTTTTGAGATTATAATCTAATTACAACATTTATTCCTTCCCTTCCTCCCTCCAAACCCTCCCATATTCATAGCCTCATTTAAAAAACTAATCATATATATATTCCTATACATAAGCTGTTCAGTCCGTACAATACTACCTGTATGTATCATTTCAGGGCTAACCATTTGGCATTGGACAATCAATTGGTATGCTCTGCTATTTCTCCCGTGCCCAGGTTTCCTCAGTTGCCTATGGTTCTTTATGTGGGGTTGAAGCCTCGTGGTCTTTTCTCTGTTCATTTGGCATGTCCATTGGTGTCAACTTGGTTCAGCTCATATTTGGGCAGTCATGTTGTTTAGACTTCATGGCTATAGCTTCTTTGTTTGTTTGTTTTGTGGTTTTTGTCGAGACAGGGTTTCTCTGTGTAGCCCTGGCTGTCTCGGAACTCACTCTGTAGACCAGGCTGGCCTAGAACTCATAAATATCTGTCTGCCTCTGCCTCCCGATCACTGGGATTAAAGGTGTGCACCACCACTGCCCAGTATGGATGTAGCTTCTTCATGTAGGCACTCATAGCTATAAATTTCTCTTATAGGACTGCTTTCAATGTTTCAGAGGTTTGCTGTGTTTTTGTTTTCAGTTAGTTCTGAGAAATTTCTGTCTTTCTCAGCTTTTTCTTTGACCCATTTGTCATTCAGTAATGAGTTTCTTAATCTCCATGAGTTTGTATTTTTACTAGCGATTTGTTTGCAGTCAATTTTAAGTTTTATTGCATTGTGGTAGATAGGATACATGGAGTTAGTTCAACCTTTTTGAATGTGTAAAGGTTTGTTTTGTGTCCTAGTATGTGTTCTATATTAGAGAGACTTCTGTGTCCTGCTGAGCAGAATGTGTATTCTTTTGTGCTTGGGTGGAATGTCTATAGGTATCANTTAAGAGCATTTCATGTATGATGTCATTTAATTCTAATGTTTTTCTATTCCTTTTTTGTATGTATATTAACTGCTACTTGGGGAAAGTGAGGTACTGAATCCGCCTACTATTGAGGGGGGCTAAAATGTTTTTTAACAACACAAACAGAACTGGTGAATATGGCCTGTGAAGTAATCATTTTAGAGAGAAAATGATTTNTACTGATAAATTTCAGTTTGGAAACTTTCCTGGAACCTTTTCAGATTCACAGGTAACTTTTAGACATAATGTCAAAATATTCACCTGGGTCTTACCATGAAGCTGGGGAGCTTCTATGGAGAATGAACTTGTGTACTTTGGTGACTCCATAGTCAGCAAAGAATGAAAACAAATGAACTTCAAGGAATTGAGTCTGTTTTGAGGATGTGGCTCCTTCTTCCTATTGAACTGTCGGTTATTCTTCTCAGAAGTGCTATCATTTAATGCCAACATTTTTTTTGGAAACATAATTGAAAATTATGAAAAAAACAAGCTTGACTTAGTCCNGAGCCACATGTAACCTTTGGTTTATCTTAAAAGTAAAACATTTTCTATTCATTTATCAAAATAGAGTGAGCATTTTTATACAACTTGTAGCAAACCTGATTTTGAGGTTTAGCTTTTCATTGATTTTTTACTAAATTTTAAAATGTTGTTTTAAAGAAAAGAATCAATTTACAGAAANGTCTCTAATGGCAGTTTTTAGGCTTTTTCTGTCTCTGGTTTGATAATAAAATCAGATTTTCACTACATATTTGAGAGGCAGCAGGCTCCATAATCCTGTGTATAAATTCTTTCACTTGAGATTTTAAAAATGTCATTTTGAGCATCAACTACTCAGTGTTGCTCATATTTATAAAAAGGAAGATGAGTGATTTTAATTTGACTACCAATTCAAAATCAGTGAACTTGTAGTTCTATAGATGTGCTTTGAAAATGATAACATCTTTATATGGTTAAGTTTTAATATATACTTCANTTTATTATTATTTTACTTTATGTATGTTGGCATTTTACTTGCATGTTTGTCTGTGCATACCTGGTGCCCATGAAGGCCCAAAGAAGGCATTGGATNCCTTGGAACTGGAGTTACAGATGGTTGTGAGCTGCCACATGGGTGTTAGGCATCAAACCCAGGTTCTCTATAAAAGCAACAAGTCCTGTTAACTGCTGAGCCATCTCTCCAACCTCTAGAATGTTGTGGGATATTTTGATCACATTCTGACACACCCGAGCCTGACAATAAAGTTTACTTTGAATCAGAGGGTGGAGCTAGCTACCAGCCACAGAGGTTTTGGAGGACCAAGGACATATAGAGAGACACAGGAAGCAGTAGGGTGGGGCTTAGAAAAATTTTTGGCCTTTTTGGATCCAGGAAGGAGAGAGAGGTCACTGGTCACTTCTCCATTGCATCTNGGAGCATTCGGTTTCTTACCCTGATATCTGGCTCCAGAGTTTTTATTGATAAAGAATAATTAGGCAAACACTTCACTAGAGTCTTTTTTGTTTGTTTTTGTTTTGTTTTGTTTTTTTGAGATAGGGTTTCTCTGTGTAGCCCTTGCTATCCTGGATCTCACTCTGTAGACCAGGCTGGCCTTGAACTGACAGAGATCTGCCTTCCTCTGCCTCCTGAGCACTGGGATTAAAGGCGTGCACCACCACCAGCTGGCTTAGAGTCTATTGAATGACCTACTTTTAAACTGGTTTTTAGTCAAATATATCACACCTTGGTAGAGCCGACATAGAATTGATTCATTCTTTACTATCTCATTCTAAATTAATCATTTTATATTTAATTATCCTGGTTAGTGTAGGACATTTTCTTTAGTGATTAGAATCTCTTTAGTAGAAAAATGGCTTTCAGGAATTGATTTTTTTGGCTATGAATGCTCCATGTTAATTAATTTTTTAATAAAAACAAAATTCCTCTGTTTAACATAATCTCTATGTACAGGTGAAAGGGAAGCTCCTCCCTTCATCAGTTTCTTAGGCTGATCTGTGTCTTAGACAAGACTTCAAACATTATCAACAGATGTTTGCCTACACTGTCCATTAAGATCCCTAGGGAAAAATTGCACACTTGTTTCTCATCATGAGCCCATCCATGCTGCATCTGTTTGTCAGGGAAATGTGTCTAATATCTGTCCTAAATCACCCTGCATTAATGTAATTTTATTTCCTCTACATACGACTGTTGTTGATATGAAGAACAGCTGCTCACCATTGTCTGTGTAAGGTCTTTCACATGATCTGCTTTGTGCATCAAGTGAAGTTCCTGACTGCAGCAAGAGACTTTTGTAGAAAAATTCCATATTTGCTTTGGAAAGAGGTATTCTGTCACTCACTGGATCGCTACCACCCAGTGTTAGTATAGTTAAGCCGCTTTTGTCCTTTAAACCGAGAATTAGGATCTGCCCAAAAGTCACATATTTACAATGTGAGGTTGTATTTAAAATTTTGGCTGATGTTAGGATGTTTGTATAACAACTTGAAATATGTACTCCAGCACGATCAACAGAAAAATGCACCTTGGTTTGGCACCCAGTGCTGCTATGTGGGAAGGCCATCTTTGTAAGTATGGGAAAGATCTCAAAGACCATAAAAACAGACAAACAAAAGCAGCTTAATTGTTTAATTAATTAATTAAACTTAATTATAAGTTGAATGGCTGACACTTTAACATTCAGCACACTGAAGAATGGCCATGGGAATCTAAGAAAAGTTCCATATTTCAGTTTAAATTGACAAGCAAATATCTCTCTAGCAAATCCTTTGTGTGGGTTTCCATGTCTTACCATAAAATTTTCTGTTGATAGTGCTGGAACATACATTTTAACTTGTTACACAGGNGACCTAATATAAACTTAAAAGTTAAATACAAGTTCATATTTTAAATGTTTGAATTTAGGTCAGATCCTAATTCTCAGTCTAAATGAAAAAAAAACTGAACTTAATAATAGTAATACTGGATTATAGTGTAGTGATTCAGTGAGTGTATAGAATCCCTCCTTCCAAATCTGTGTAGCTGGCAACGCTGCCTTCCATTCTGTGGGTTTCCTCTTCACTTATTTTTTTTTAAGCTGTACACAAGTGGTTTAGTTTTATGTGCCCCTGCTTACCGATTGTTGACCACAAATCCTAGACAAATCAGTCCTGATATTGAGAAAATCCTTGCCCACACCTGTATCTTGTAGTGTTCTGCCTATGTTTTCTTCTAGNAGTTTTACAATCTCAGGTTTCAAATTGAGGTTTTTGATTCACTTGGAGTCAATTTTCATGAGAGTGATAGATANGAGGCTAACTTCATCTTTCTGTATGTGAAAATCGATTTTTCAAGCACATTTGTTGAATACTCTGTTTTTTCCTCAATGTTTGTTTTTGGCACCTTTGTCAAATATCAGATGGCTGTAGTTACATGAACCCATGTTTGGGTCTCTTCGATTTTGTTCCATTTGTTCACATGGCTGTTTTGGAGCTATTATCATACTGTTTTTATTTCTATAACTCTACAATATATCTTGAAATATGCAATGACAATCTTTCTAGTATTGTTCTTTTTTGCTCAGGATTGCTTTGGNTATCTGGGTCTTTACTGGTTCTATATGAATTCTAGGATAGTTTTTCTATTTCTGTGAAATATATGTTGTTAGTGTTTTGATTGAGATTGCATTGTATTTGTTCATTGCTTTTGGTAAGATGGTCATTTTCACAGTATTAGTTCTAGCAATCCATGAACATGGGAGATCTTCCCATTTTTCTAATGCCTNCTCAATCTCTTCTTAAGATATTTGAAGTTTGCGTTGTAGAGGTCTTTCGTTGGTTAGGTTTATTCCAAGATGTTTTATTGTCTCTGATGCTATTGTAAATGAGAATATGTCCATGATCTCTTTCTCAGCATGTCTGTTTCTGGTGTATAGAAAGGCTACTGATTTCTGTAAGTAGATTTTTGTACCCTGCCACTTTGCTGAAAATGTTGATAATTTCCAGAAATTTTATGGTGGGATTTTTGGAATCTTTTATGTAAATAAAGATTAAGTTCTTCTTTTTGTTGTTTGTGTTCTTTAGTTTCTGTCTTTTACCTCACTGCTCCAGCTTGTGTTTTGGGTACTATATTGAAAAGGAGTGGAGATGGTGGATAGCCTTGCTTGGTTCCTAATTTTAATGGGGTTTCTTTGAATTTTTCTCCATTTAGTGTAAGGTTGATGGTGGATTTGTCATATAGCCTTTTTTTTAATGTTGAGATATGTTCCCTTCAGTCTATTTTCTCTATTAATTTTACGATGAAAACATTGGATTTTGTCAAAGGCCTTTTCTGCGTCTATTGTGAAGATTATGTGATTTTTGTCTGTAAGTCTGTGTATGTTGAACCATCCTTGCATCTCTTCTGGGATAAGGCCAACTTCACAGTGGTGAACGATCTTGATAGGTGCCTGTATTCTGTTTGCNAATGTTTATTGAGGAGTTTTTCATCTATATGCATCATGAATATTGGCGCTGTAGGACATTGCTGTTACAGTTTCTTTACTTGGTTTTGATATTAGAGTAATATTCTCTTGTTGAAAGTTGCAGCATGCTCCTTCTGGTTCTTTCTTTTCGTCTGTCTGTCTTTCTTTTTGGATAATTAAAGAAGTATTAGTTTCAGATCTTCTTTGAAGAAGTATTAGTTTCAGATCTTCTTTGAAGAAGTATTAGTTTCAGATCTTCTTTGAAGAAGTATTAGTTTCAGATCTTCTTTGAGGGTCAGGTAGAATTCTGTTGTGAATTCATCTGGACCTGGGATTATTTTTGATCAAAGTGCTTTTTATTGCTCTTTCAAACCCTTCATTTGTTGTGATCTGTTTGGGTTAACTTTGGTAGCATGGATGAATCAAGAAATCCATCCTTTTCTTTTAGATCTTTCAATTTAATAGAGTACAAGTTTTAAAATTATTCCCTTACAGTATTCTGATTGTTTCTGTATCTGTTGTAATGTTTCCTTGTTCATTCCTGATTTCGTTAATTTGGGTCATGTCATTCTTTCTTTTGGCTAGTTGGGCTAAGGATCTGTTGATTTTGTTTATTGTCCCAAAGAATCAGCTCTTAGAGTCATTGTTTCTTTGGACTGTTTGTTTCTATTTCATTGATTTCTGCTTTAATTTTTATTATTTCTTGCCATCTACTGAATNTAGGTTTAGTTTGTTCTCATTTTTTTCCAAATTTTTGAGTTGCATCAGTAAGTCATTTATTTATGCTCTTGATTCTTTCTTAACATAGGCACTTAGAGCTGGAAATTTCCATTTTAGAATCACTTTAATGTGTCCCATAAGTTTTGCTGTGTTTTTGTTCTATTTTAATTTAGTTCCAGGTATCTCTTTATATTTTTTCTTATTTCTTTTTGACCCATTCATGAGTTGTTTAAACATCACNTGTTTTTGCACTTACCAGGGATTGTTTGCTGTTGATTTAAAGTTTTATTGCATAATGTTTGTACAGGATCCGTGGAATTACTTCACTTCTTCTGAATTTCCTGAGGTTTGTTTTGTCTCCCAGGATGTGGGTTTTTTCAGAGACTCTTCTGTGAGCTACTGAGTAGAATGTGTAGTCTTTGGTGTGTTAAGTCCATTTAATGTAAGATGTCATTTAATTCTTAAGTTTCTGAAGTTTCTCTGCTTAGTTTTTGTCTGATGACCACTCTGTTGGAGAAGGTGGGGTGGGTGCTGTGTTGGTNTTAATCTGTGTCTTCAATTCCCAGTAGTGGACATTTTATGAAATTGGGTGCACCATAGTTTGGTGCATATGTTTTTTAGTACTATAATGTTTCTCTAGTAATTGTTCCCTTGATTGGAATAAAGTACCCTTATTTATCTCTTCAGAATAGTTTTAGTTTGAAATCTATTTTTTGAGGTATTAGGATGGCAACATATGCTTGCTTCCTGGTCCCATTTGGTTGGAATACTTTTATTCTATCTTTCTCTTTAAGGTGATATCTATCTTTAAAACTGAGTTTCTTGTAAATAACAGAAGGGTGGGCTTTGTTTCTTAGTCCATTTAGCTACCCGTGTCTTTTGATTGAAGAGTTGAGGCTATTAATAATACTTTTTATTACTGAAAGATATGTGCCAGGGTGTGGAGACACATGCCTTTAAACCCAGCACCCCGGAGGCAGAGGCAAGTTATCTCTATGAGTTAGAGGCCAGCTGGGTCTACATAGTTAGTCCAAGCCAGCCAAGGTTATATAGTGAGACCTTGTCTCAAAACAAAACAAAACAAAACAAAACAACCACCCCCCAAACAAAACAAAATAAAACAAAAAGCCCCAGGGAAAGGTATGTGTAAATTATAGTGATTTTATTGTTGTTGTTATTGTGTGTATGTGTATGTGTGTGTTTGTGTTTTTAGTCCTGCTTTGTATTTCATTAATTATAGCTTTAATTGTTCTCTTTGTAGAATATCTTAGCTATGCTAATTCCTCTCTTTAGTATAAAGGATTGCTTCTAGTATTCTCTGTAAGGTTGTTTTGGGGAACATGAATTTTTTTTAAGCCATTTACTATGGCAGATAATTTTGCTGGGTATAGTAGTTTATGTTGGCAGTCAAGGTTTTTAGAATTTGGAATGCATGATCCAGGATCTTTTGGATTTTAAAGTTTGCACTGAGAAATAAGCTGTTTTTCTGATGGGTTTCTCTTTACATGTGACTTGTGTTTTTTCTTTCTTCTCTTGTAGTTTCAATAATCTTTCTTTGTTTAGCATATTTGTATTTTAATTATGATGTGATGTGGGGAGTTTCTTTTGTAGTCTTGTCTATTTGATGATGTTCTGTGCACTTCCTGTATGTGTATGTTTCTTTCTGTATGGGCAAGTTTTCTTCTATGATCTTGTTGAATATTTTCTCTCTGCTACTGATCTGGGGGGGGGTTCTTCCTAATCTATGCCTAAAAATTCAAGGTTTTGGTCTGTCCATAGTGTTACACAGTTTCTGCATATTCCTTTTCTGTGCTTTTAAAGGTTTTTTTTGTTTGTTTTGTTTTGTTTTCGTATTCTTTGCTTTTTTGGTCTATTTCCTATATTTTATCTTCAAGTCCTGATATTCCATTTTCTTTTTGATCCATTCTGCTTGTAAGGCTGTCTCTTGAGTTCTTTAGTTGGGTTATTGAATTTTTNAGTTCTATTTTCATTTTAGCTTGAGTTCTCTTCAATATCTCTATCTCCTTATTTAATTATGATTTTAAGCCTTAAATTGTCTTTCAATTTCCTTCAGGCATATATTTGTATTTTCNTGGACACAACTCAGACATTTATTGTTATCCCCATCAATGAAGTGTCTTTAACTTTCTTGAATTCTTTGATAAAGTTTAGGGTTATCCTTTTAAATTTTATGTTCTGAGGTTCATCTTGGTAATTCTCATTAGAAAACATTTCTATAGGACTAGTAGTTTTGCTCGGACACATATTGTCTTGCCCATTCTTAATGTGTTTGCAATGTGACTTGAGAGTGTGAACTTCTTTCTTTGGTTGTATGTTTGATGTAAGAATTTGTCCTGCCTTAGACTGGGCCCGTGCAGGAGCTGAATGATGTGAGCTGGGCCAGGTAAAGCTGGTATTAGAATCTTGTTCTGCTGCTAGCCCTGTGGGTGTGGATATGGCAGCAGGGCTGATGGGAGACAGGAGGAGCAATTTAGGCAAAGATGGCTGTCAACCATAGGCCTGGAGGTGTGGAGATGGCAGAGGACAGAGAGAAGAGTGGGAGAGGGAAGGAGTGACTTAATCATCAAAGGAAGCCTGGGAACTGAACCCCAACCTATGGAAGAGAAAGAAGGACATGAACCACTGCGCCAGCTCTCCAGCTCCATAGTTAAGTTTCAGTATAAATTGTGGAAGGGGGCACAAACAGTCGACGCCCCATTTCTAGCTTTAAAACTAATCCCAAGGGTTTAGTTTTAAATTAAGTGACTTCCTGGTAAGAGGAATGTGTAGATATGAGGGGTGTGTGTGTGTGTATAAAGAACACTCACAATGAGGGGGAAGTCCCTATTCTCTGAGTATAATTAGTATTACAGCAACATATCAGGAAAGAACTGTCATTTTAAAATCTAATGTAACTTATCACGTGTTGCTTTGATCATGGTATTTTGTCACAGCCTTAGAAACCTAAGACAACACTATTTTTGAGGTATTGATGCTAGGTAAATATCAATGAATAAATTTTAAATTAGGCTAGTTGGGCGTTCTCAGTTGTACATGGGTAACTAGTGTTTGTATTCTGAAGTCAGCATAATCATGCAGAGGTATTCTTACTTTCAGAATTCACAGGCAAGGACAGGTGGTTGTCATTTTTATGTCCTGTGCCCATCCCCAATCTTGTGCTTTCAAAAGGAGAGTCTTTGGTATAATGAGTCAATGCCCTTCGCGACTGATGTTAGCAATTAGGGATGGATGTGGTTTTGTTGGAAGCAGGTTTCTCCTAATCTTTTATGCCTCAGTTCTCTCCCTAGCCTGTGGGGTCCGTGGTAGGAGTGATTGGAGTCGTTGGGAGGGCTCCTGTGAGGGAGATAGGTTCTGGGTCCTCTCCACCAGGAGCTGCTTTATGGAGAAAAGTAAGGTGAGACTGTCACTGTACTATTAAGAAAGAGGAAAAACTAAAAAGAAAAAAAAACAGGTTAACATTCTCTCTCACTTGCTAGTGACGCACTCCTGCCTTCTTACTTCTGGACTCGGGATGGGTCCTCAATGTGATCTTTCCCTTCCTNGAGTTGGGCATTGCAAACTACCCACTGTCACCTTTCCAAGCATAGGGAAGCTGCTGTCTCGGCTTACAGCGCACCCCAGCGGGCGGTCTGGATTCCTCCTAGCCCGGGCCACTTAGCTTCCGGAGAGCTCGCCAGTCAGCGCCGCGGCAGATGCAGAAAGCCGGTCTCCGAGGGACCCCAAGGAGGG